>CACVBM020001166.1:94464-138144 GCA_902728155.2 Microthlaspi erraticum
TTCTGAATAGCTTTACCAGGTAGTTGTCCTTGCTTTGTAGCAGCAGCAACAGAAGAAGCATGATTCTCCAGAGAGTAAACCCTTGTGTTGAGGTTCTCGATCTTAGAGTTTATTTCAGCTAGCTTATTGCTTGTGTCCACTACCCCATCAGCTTGCCCTTGAAGTAGTTGTTTTAGCATTGCCTTGAGCTCATTCTCTTGTGAAGGTGCAGGCTGGGGCGGTTGGTTGGGGAAGCCTGGTGGGATATTCATTTGTTGTCCAGGGAAAGTGCCTTGTGGTCCTTGGTAATTGTTCTTTTGACCATATCCATGTTGTGGCACTTTACTCAATCAAGAGGGGAAGGAATTCACACTGAATGGACATAGATGCAAGCCATATCTAGGAATGACCCCCACAGAGGAGATCATCACTCCTCTAGAAGATCCAACCCCGGCCTAAAAGGGGTAAGGTCAAGCTATAAGACCTAAAACAAGCTCACTTGGGAGGAATTCCCATGTCTATCTTGTACATATTTCTTTTATCCTTTATCTCTGCGTTTGTATCAGCTAAATCTTGCAGGAACAGGTTTTTAAGGAAGAAAATCTGCCAACTCGAGGAACAACTCGATCGAGTGAGCCGCAAGCTCGATCGAGTGAGGAACCCAGTTGCATGGAGTGCTCCTGATGGCCGTCTACCATCTCCAGACCACGACCTTTGCCTCCCAGTTCTTTGGGGGACACTGAGGTATCCAAACACCAACCCTTGTATATACCATTTCATATTTTCTTGCATTTGTTCTTGTTTTTTCTTGGTTTTGCCCTCTTGAATCTTTCACTAAATTTTTCTCACACAAGGGACTGTGTGATTTAAGTTTGGGGGAGGGTTCAAGAGATGATTTAACCTTGTTTTCTTTGTTCTTAGTTTTTCATCATCTTTTGCATAGAAAAACCAAAAAAATCATAAAATTTTCAAAAAAATCCAAAAATATTTTCATCTTTTTGCATTCATATTTGTTAGACTTGTTTAGGATTGCATTTTTCACTTGCATTGTTGATTTGACTTTGAAAACTTGTCCATCTTTTGCGATTTCTTGAGTGCCCTGTTTTTAGATTCTTTTGTGCATTAGGGTGAGATTGATTGAGCAGCAAGAACCATGTTTATCTTGATCATATCACTGCATGCACATCTCATTCAACCATTGCTGTGATTTGATGCATTTCCCTATCTATTTGAACCATAACTTGATCTTTAATTACCAATGCTTGCATTTGATTTCAACTCATGGCTACCACATACATATCTGGACATTCTTTACCTATTTTCATATCCCTTTTGCTTGTCCAGATAGCTGATCTCTATCCTTGAGACAGTTGCCACACCTTGAACCTAAGCCTTTTCATTTCAAACCCCATATTATCTCTTGTGCGAATGTGAGAACCTTTCTTGGCTTTGCTTAGCATAAGGTGTTGTGTTTAAACCGGCAGGGGCAGTAGTTCTAGTTGTCTAGTTCTCTTGGGATTGTTTTCAGGCTAAGTTTGGGGGTGCCAACTCGAGCTCGATCGAGTTGGGTGTAAAAACCAGAAAAGTGGTAAAAGTTGGGAAAAACCCAAAGGAAAAAGAGTTTAGTTAAGTCCAGGGAGTTGGCAGTGTTAAAAAGGGTCTAGTAAAGGTTTGGGAAGTTAAAAAGGAAGAAAAAAAAGGGTTCTAAGTAGAATGAAAAGAAGGCAAAGCCTCAAGTGTTAAAAAAGTGAAGAAAAGTTCCCTAAGTTTTAGAAAATCCCAAACCGCTAGATGTTACCTCAAGAAGCCTCTCCCTAGGAAGTTCTTAAAAGAAAAGTGAGCAAAGCTCCTCAGTTTCAAAGGCGAAATGCCAAAAAGGGTAGTTAGGATTTTGTTCTAAAAAGCTCTAAGTGTTGAACTCGATCGAGTTAGGATTAGGCGGCTCGAGCTGCTGTTCTTGCATCATCTTGGTTCTAACACTTAGCCTTCTGCCAAAGCAAAGCCACTTTCTTGAGAGATCCCTGTTACTAAACCACCATACAAAAGAGACCCTCTTTGTCTCTTAACCCATAAACCCTTGAAACCAAATGAGTTGATTGATCTTGCATGTTTTTGGTTCACTGTTTTTGCTTAATGAATGTTAAAGGGATTTGCTGATTTGAATGCATTGTTTGAGTGACTGTGAAGTGGGATTGATGTTGATAAGCATGGTTAAATCTTAATGAATATCTCTCACCTTGTTGCATTTTAGAATCTCTAAGTTGGACATTTAGCAAATCGCTTTTGAGGACATGTTTTTAAGTGTTGAATCAGCTATTTTCAAACCTCATCTCTTTCTTGTTCTATTTGTTTGCTTGAGGGCAAGCAAAGTTCAAGTTTGGGGGTGTTGATGTACTTGCATTTTACATAGTTTTAGCACATCTTTTATGCATCTTTTGCATAGTTTTAGCTTCCATTTGCATCATATCTTGTTCCTTTTCTCTTCTTATGCATTCATGTTAGTTTTAGGTTGCATTTGCATACATATGCATGTTTGGCCTTTGAAATAGGTCTTTTGGAGCATTCTGGAGCATATGGACATAAGGAGCATGGAGGGACTTGGCGCATGGAAGCAGCTCAACTGGACACGCAAAGGAAGAAGGGAGAAGCCATCTTGAAGACCAGCTCGACCGTCCACTCGACCAACCGGTCGAGTTCCTCAACTCGACCGGCCAAGCTTCAACTCGATCGAGCTGGAGTCAAAGTCAAACCCGAAAAATGTTGCTTCCCCCTTGACTTCCCTTTGACCCTAAACCTAAAACCTCTTGTATTTAAAGGCTCTAAGCCACGAAAAAATGACCAAGCTTTAGATTATTTTGTTTTAGCTTTCTTTAATTTATTGTCTTTACTTTTTAGCAACCCTAATCCCATCTTTGTGTTCTTGAAGCTCTTGCTTCTTGAATCCTTAGATCCTGGATTATTTGCTTTGTATTTGCACTTGCTTATTTCAATAAAAGTTGTTTAATTTCATCTCCTCTTTCTTATGATGTCTATTTCATTGCATTTGCTTGTGTTTACATTCATGTGTAGTGAGTAGTTACCCATTAGGGTTTGAGATGGGATAGATTAGAGGTTTCATATGCTTAATCCTTCTAGCTTATGGTCTTAATCTAGATTCTCTCTCTTTTGGATAGATCTTAAGGCTACATGACCACTACCCCTGGCTTGTAAGTCCTTAGGCGACTCCCCACACGGAAGTGATGGCATTCGCTGGAAAAGATCCACTAAGAGCTCCAATATCTCTTGCTCTAGACAATAGAGGTCTAAGGGGTTGGATGGATTAGTTTGGGCAATGATCCTATAGCCTCCAAGGTTTGATTCTCACTGGCTAACCCCCTGTTTCTGAGATCATTCCTTGGTTGATAGCCTCCACCTTGGGAAAGGGTTGGCTAGGCATTGAGAAGCCCAATATCAAGAGAAGCCTTGATACAAGGAGTTTTAAGAGCTAGATTGATTAAGTGTAGATTCCTTTGATTGCAAAACCCTGTCTTGAACCCTAATTCTCTCTTTATCTTGTTAAAGTCGTCACCTTTACTGTCTTTTCCGCTAACTCGACCCACAACTCGATCGAGCTCGGTGCTCTTCCCAACTCGACTCGAGTCCTTGGTCGAGCTACTTATTTACCTGCTTTGTTTACTTTTATTGCACTGCATTTTCATTTCTTAGGTTGTTAGTGTTACTTAAAACCTATAACTGCTTGCTTGACTTTCTGGTTGTTTCATATTCTCATAGAGTGACAAGATTTCCCATTTTGGATTGATAACCTCTTATACTTCAATGACTATGATGGTTAAGAGGAATTGTTGATTGATTGTGTTTGCACCATTCCATTTCATCATTATTCACCCCTGTTTGCATTCCACCTCATATCTTATCATCCTTCACTTCATTCATTTCATATCACACACACACGCAAAACTTATATCATCACTCTTATTCTTCATTTTCTCTCCATTTTCATCCCAAAATCTAGAAGAAATCTCAAATCTTGGATCTTGGTATTTCCGACTGTCTAGCTTACGTTGACGACCGGAGATCGTTGCTGGAAGCCCAAATTTAAGTTATCAGGCTTCGAAGAGCCTTTCTCCGACGGCGAGGTAACCTTTCTTTCAAAATTGAACGACTTTCAGTTTTGGTCCGCAAAGGTAGACGGAAGAGAAGGTCTACTTTTACATGGTAGACCTCAGTTGAGGTCTACCGGTCAACCAAAAGTAGACCGGGTCAATTCCTTTGCAAACAAAAAAAACAAGTGGTAGACCTCAAATTAGGTCTACTCCACGTGGAGGGTTAGTTTAGCAATTGTTCGAGGAAAATGTTTTTTTGGAGGTCTACCGTGTCGGTCTACTACACGTGGCGGGTTAGTTTTGCAATTGATCGAGTAAAATGTTTGTCGTAGGTCTACCAGGTCGGTCTACCTAAAAAAAAAACGTTGGTCCGGCCGTTGACAAAAGTTTGACTTTCCTCAAAAAGGAGAGAGTTTGCGTCATTGAGGTCTACCGTGTAGGTCTACTGCTTGGTAGACCGAAAGTGAGGTCTACTGGTCAACGCAAAAAAACTGAGGTCTACCACGGAAGTCTACCCGAGGAAAGTCAAACTTAAGTCAACGCCATCACAAAATGTTTTTTAGGTAGACCGATACGGTAGACTAATTTGGAGGTCTACTTTTTTACGGTAGACCGATTTGGAGGTCTACGTCTTCTGGTAGACGGAGACGGTAGACCTTGGCAAAAAGTCAACGTTTGGTCAATTGCAAAACTAACCCGCCACGTGTAGTAGACCGACACGGTAGACCTCCAAAAAAACATTTTCCTCGAACAATTGCTAAACTAACCCTCCACGTGGCGTAGACCTACATTTCGGTCTACCGTTAACGTCTACTAGGAAGTCTACGTTGTAGGTCTATTATTATGTGTTTTTTGAAATGTCGTTTTCCTTTCAATATATCAAATATTTTGGAATTTATCTCGAACAGTTAGTTGCTTTTGTTTGTTTACTTGCTTCTGTGTGAGTTTGAAATGTTCTTTCTGCGTAATTAAGGCTATATTCGGATTTCTTTTCAATTAGGTATCTAGATTAATTTTACCTGGTAGACCAAGTTGTGGGTCTACCGTAGCGGTCTACCCATTCTGTCTTCTAATCCGTTTTGTGGTCTTGTTCGTTTTTGTTGCAGGTAATGGTTTGTCTAGCTTCCGTTTATGGAAAATGGGTGGTGATGGAAGACAAGACATGGAATTTTGAGGTCGATAAAGGAAAAGGAGGGAGGATGTTCTACTTGCGTGATGGTTGTACACATGAGGAGCTCCTTACAATGGTACAAGCTGACTATATGCTGGATATGGAACCAGAGCGGGTGGAGTTATCCTATCCATTACCAGATGTTATGCTCCATCAAATGCCCTCTGACTTTCCTCCTATGTACATCACCAACGATGGGCAGGTCCATAGCTTGATAGAGACATGCAAAACGCATGTGCTGCGCCTTTGCATCTCTGTTGGAAACAAGGATAAAGGTCAGCAGAGAGATGAGGATAACTATGTCGATGAAGATAACTATGTGGATGAGGATGAGTATGAAGAGGAGGAGGAACTTTCAGATGTAAACTGGGATGCAAATTCAGATGAAGAAGTTGAGGAAGAGTATGATGATGCAGGGGACGATGACTATGTGGATGAAGATTTTGCAGGAAAGAAAGCTGAAGACACGGACGCAGACTATAGTGAGTATGGGAAAGTTCAAGATGAAGATGATTGGGAGAAAAAACGCTTTGAAGAAAGGCTTCGCAGAGGTGATTTGAATGGTCATGGGGTAGGATTCGATGGGTCAGGCGATATATCAGTTGGCCAGAGCTATGTAAGCAAGAATGATCTCATATCTGCCTTGCGAGTGAAGGCAGTGAAGTCTAGATTCGCCTTCAAGGTTTCTAAGTCTACTACCAAGCTCTATGTGGCAAAATGTTTTGTAGATGGATGCAAATGGATGTGCAGAGCTGCTATAAAGAATGAGGCAAAGAGGTTCTTTGTCACAAAGTATGTCAAGGTTCATACATGCTCTGTGGTGGACCGTGCTCGATTCCGCAAGGGATGTACTCCAAGGTATCTTGGGCAGATATTTGTAGAGCAGTTTGGAATCATTGATGGAATTGTCCCAAGGCATATTGCTTCCGCGATAAGGGTGTTGCTTGGACTTAAGCTTAACTACACCACTTCTTACAGAGCTTTAAAAGCTGCCCAACTTTTTGTTAGGGGAACACCAGAAGCTGGATATGCGGCTTTGCCCTCGTACTTGCGAAGAGTGAAGCAGTCAAACCCGGGCTCCGTGACTGACCTTGTATGTGAGGCTAATGGTCAATTCAAATACTGCTTCTTGTCCTTGTATGCTTCAATGGTTGGCTTTCAGTACTTGAGACGTGTTATTGTGGTAGATGGGACTCATCTAACTGGAAAGTATGGAGGAACATTGCTGGTTGCAGCCGGACAAGATGCTAATTTTCAGGTTTTCCCGTTGGCATTTGGGATTGTAGATGCCGAGAATAACGAATCATGGGGGTGGTTTATGAACAAGTTGCAGCAATGCTTTTCATCTCATCACATGGTCATTATTTCGGACAGGCACCCCTCCATACCTAATGCATGTCTCAATGTTCTACCTTGGGTAACCAGAGGTATTTGTTACTACCATCTTCAGGGAAACATTGTCTCAAAGTCAGAGCTGGGTGCAAAGGATTTGATGTACTTGGTGAAAGGAGCTGCATACGCCCATACGCTGAGAGAGTATAACCGTTGCATGGCATCAATCCGGGCTGCTAAACCTGCACTTGCGAACTACTTAGAGTTAGCAGATCCTAAGTTATGGTCCAGAGTACATTTTCCAGGGGATAGATACAATATAAAGACAAGTAACATTGCTGAATCTATCAATTCCGCATTGAAGAGAGCAAAGGGCTTTCCAATACCGTATCTGCTGCAATTCATCCGGGAGAAGTTGGGGGTTTGGTTTGCCAAAAGGCGAGAGGACGCCTTGAGTCTTCAGACCCCATACAGCAAGGGAGTTGAATATTTGCTAGCTATTCGTACACACCACGCAGAAACATACACTGTGGAACACATAGATGGATGGACTTTCAATGTTATAGGCGGAGGAGGGCATTATATTGTGAATTTGGAAAACCGTTCCTGCGAATGTGGTGTATTCCAGATTGAGAAAATACCTTGTTCACATGCGATTGCAGCGTCTACTGAGGCAAACATGCACATTTCGCAAAACGTGTGTATGACATACACGAAAGAATCTTTGTATGCAACATATGCACGTCCCATATACCCGGAGCCTACAGAAGATGCAGAGGAAGAAGAAGACATTTGCTTACCTCCAGAAGTGGCGCCAACTCGTGGCCGGAAAAAGAAATCAAGGTATCTAACATGGCTAGAATTGTCAAGGAAGAGACAGCCCAAACCAAGGAAGGTCCACAAAGTTTATAGCTGTTCGTTGTGCAGGGTTCCAGGACACACCCGACCTCATTGTGTAAGCCATTGAAAACTCCCTCTTTCCGTTAATGTTTCAGTTTTATCCTTACTTGAGTTCCATAACTCCTGCAGATGAACAACGCAGCGGCAGACTGACTTAGTCGACTAATTCGGTAGACCGCATGTTTAGTCTACCTTGTCTACGTAGACGTAATATTCGGTCTACTACGTAGGTCTACCCGACCGATCTACTACAACAATCTACCGAAGAGGTCTACTTTAGCTGTTTTGAGTTACTAATGTTTTATGTTATTCATTTTGTTTGATATTGACGGGGTACGTCCATGTTAGTAAACATGCAAGAATTTGAATTTATCCGAAAACAGTTATATTATATATTTAGCTGGGTTAGGTAGTTATATTTTACACCAAAAAATAATGAGAGCGTCGAGTTTAGGTACACAGCAAAATATGGTACCATGAGCGCTTTACAAAACACACCCAGCCTAAAACTGATATATACCGATCTACCTAGATAGTTATATGTCATTGTCCAGATCCTCCCAGTTACGCTCTGGAGGGCCGCGACAGTTGATCTCGTGATATAGGTCCGCTGCAAGCTTTGCTCTTATAGCTTTCGTATGGGCGCACCACAACCCGCTCCGAATTCAGGCATGAAACGATATGCCCATACTTGTAGAGCCTCAACAAACCCATCCAGGACATACCCGGACTTCCATAGCTCTGCTTCTTTGACGGCTTCGATCAGGTTCTTGAAAGCTACACGCCCCCACGGATAATTCTCAAACTCCTCTTCATCCATCACTAATCTGGCCAGGTTGACAGGAGTGTGCGAGGTGTTTTTCCGAGCAGCAATGAAGCCAGTGTAGATGGCCAAGTAACCAAGCCTAAGTTTGTCCTCACTCGGCCAGTCTGTTGCCCATTCGCATGCACGAATGATCTCCACTTGACTCGGACCAAGCTCAACATCTACTCCGAGCTTCTCCCAGAATGCTCTCATCTCTAGAGTAACCTTGCACTTGGGGTCATCAATATCTTCCACATAGTCGCAGTTGAGGCCGGTGAGATGCTCAAACTCATGGAGGGAAAATCTAATTGGGCTATCCGCAACCGCAACCCAGATCTCATACTTCTTCTTGCACTCTAACTGATATGAGAGCATCGTGTGGACCAACTTCGAAGACCACGCGAAGTCGAGGTCGTGAAACTTGCAGAAGACACCAACTCGCGAGTCGCATAGTGTTTCCCACTCGGCATCACTCAGTAGTTTTTTCACGGCAGCAAATAGCTTTTTGTCGTTGCTGCCGTAGGAGATGCTCTTTTGGGCTTCCGGTTCAGCCCCTCTTGTGTATAACCTCCTTGGAAAGGTAGGCTTCTTCATTCTGCAACGAACATAAAAGGAAAATCAAAGAAGGCAAAAACGAAGGTCTACTACGAAGGTCTACTAAGAAGGTCTACTACGAAGGTCTACTCTAAACCCTAAACGAAATCTACCGAATCACGAAGAAGAAAGACATATATGAGTTGTAGAGGTTATGTTATAGATTGTTGTACCTCTCGACGACGACGACAGTTCTAAGCGCTTATCGCAAAGCACCAGGAACGATATCTTGGACGAGATCTAACTACAAAAACGACACATGAATTCGGCGGTGAGGTTATTTGTGGTTATACAAAGCGAAAATGGTAAGAAAGAGGAGTGAGTGACGGAGTTACTACCGGGAAATGGGATCGATGTGGAGCGCTCCGATTCTGTTAGACAACGGCGACGAGTTCACCAAATATGAACAATAAAACGGTTAGATGACTGAGCGGAGATAGATTAACGACACTAGGGGTATAGGGCGAGGTATAGGGCGGAGATATTACCGGCGTAATCAAACAGAGGCGGAGCAAACGGCGTCGGACACGGAAATCGGCCTGAAATCGCGTCTGGAGAGCGCCGACTCGCAATGTTCTAACAAAACCTAGAAATTAACTGCTCAGGGTTAAAACCGCTTTATATACGTCGGTTCGATTAACTGGTTTCGTTATATCGGTTTGAACCAAGAAATTAGCCGGTTATTTCAATTAATATCGGTTCAGCCGTTCAATTTACGGTTCTACGCAAACAATTGAGTCGGTTATTTCCGGCTTAGGTATACCGTTACGGTCTACCACGAAATTACCGAAACGTCGTTTCAATCTCAGCCGTCGCTTTGAAACTTCGGGATTCCCGCTAGGTTAAAACGGTTGGTAGACCTCCACTTCGGTCTACGCGATCCGTCTACTTGTTAGGTCTACTTTACCCTAAACCCTAAATCGAATAATTTAGATACAATTTTGCAACGATTTGCTTGCCATATTGTCAATTTACAGTGTATATCACAAATAAACAAACATTGAATCGTAAAACCAACCAAAAACAATTCTTCATCTAAAATTTTTCAAAACCCTACAACTCTCCCCATTAACTCCTAAACAATCTACTCAAACTCTTATCCTTATGAACTATTTACATATGATATTTATAGATTCATGATTTCTTATGAAATTTATTTTTAATAGATGTTAAATGTCTATTATTTCGTTATTTGTGAAACAAATATTTCAAATTATTTTTTACAATTTTCTTAATTTAAATTTAAGATTTAATTATTTAGTAGACTTACTTGGTAGACCTCTCATGGTTTTTATAGGCTTTTAACCTAATTTTTGTTTTTTATAGTTCAATTGGTTCAAATCTATGAAATTATATTTTATATAGATGCAAGTTGTCTGTATTGTATTTATGTATAAATAATTTTCATCAAAATATTTTTTTTCAATTTTTATAATTAAAATTAAATTTAATGACATAGTAGACTTACTCGGTAGACCTCACACATTTTATAGATATTAACCTATATGTCTTTGCTTATCTATAAATCATTCATTTGTATGCATTCATATTTTTTGTATGATAATGTCTATATTAGAATTATTCATACTTGTGTTTGTATAAAAATATTTTTTATTTAATTGTTAATTAAAATTTAAGATGTTATTACGAGGTAGACCTCTAACATTGTCTACCAGGTAGATCTACGTAGATCTACATGCTCCGGAGGTTATAATCGTAATCGAGGCATGCGTTTTTTTGTTTGGTCATGAGGGCTTGTGGGGTAATTTTACTACCCAAAGAGGTTAGTTTTGCATTTGATTCAAATTGTGGTCTAGTTGACTAGAAAAAATCAAATTGTGGTCTAGAATTGGTAATTTCCTCAAGTTACCTAAAAGTTTAGTTTCAAAAGATCTGACCTTGTCTTCAGTAGCCCATGAGACTTGATCAAACATTACATTATATAGTGGAGGAAGACTCATCACTCTCTGAGACACCAACAAACCAACATCAATTTCAAGAAGAGAGCAATCTCAAATCAATTTCAAGAAGAGAGAAAATGTAATTTCTTACTCCCTAAGATGTGAATTGATTCCTTACTTGATGCCAAACGATAAGAACATTGGATTTAACGGCGCAGCCAGGTGGACCGTATTCGAAAAGTCCAATGACGCCACGGTAGATCTTAAAAGACGGGACGTAAAACAACCGCCACTCGAGGTTATTGACGACGGCTTGCCGGAAAGCCTCACGGTTAAGCGAGCCGTTTCCGAAGCTGCTGATGGTAGATTGGAGCTGCGGCGGATTTCTCGAGCTTCAATTAGTTGAAAATAGCGGGGTGAATTGCGTCGTAGATTTCCGGCTTCGCTGTGCGGGAGGCCTTGAGAGCGTGTACCGCGTTACCCTGGGCTTCCTATATGGAATACCTTTTTAAATAAGGAAGAAGCTAAAGCCAATCCTATGTGTTCCCACAAAAGAGAAATCTAAAGGGAAGAAGGATCGATAAAAAAAAAATGATACCTTAGAAAAGTAGGAAAATATCGATCCTTCAAAGATAAGAGAGAAGGAGAGAGGTTTGGTGCTGAATGAGCTAAAAAGACTGTCTTGGCAAAACTTGGATGGGTAAGAATCAATGCCCTGTGGTCAATACCCCTTGATAAATACTACACGTAGCAAAGAGTTAACAATAGAGAGTTTGGAATACTCGAGGAGATTTGTTGGGTCGGGTATGGTTTGATAAATGAAGGTCAGTACGGGAAAGCTAGATTCAAAGTTAGCTATGTCCCAAATGAGAGCAGAACACTTGAGAGACATGCAAGTTCCAAAAGATAAGTGAGTTTTCATGTTTTCAAAACCTCTTCACTAGTTTATATTCGATTTGCTTGGGGACAAGCAAAGATCTCAGTCTGGGGGAATTGATATACCTCTATTTTACATGGTTTTTACATAGTTTTTATATACTTTATATAGGGTTTTGCAATGGATTCTTGGATTAAGAGGTTTTTTTATGGAGTTATAATGCAAAGAGTCATTCTATGTCAAAAGATGCATTATGGAGCAAAACATAGGAAAAGGACTTGAAACAAGTTCCATACCGCAGCAGCAAATTTGGGAAGAGCTTAAAAAAATTATACTCAATGAATTTCATCAAGACTAATTCGCCGTGATACTTGAGTGAGTTAGCTTTCCAACGCAATTGGATTTGCACAATTTGGATGAGTAGAAATGAAGTTATGATCATTTCAGTGAAGACTGGTCTAGACAAAAGTCTGTTTCACACAATGTGAAGCCCAAACCTTTAGCCGACTTTCAAGAACTAAGTTTCACCGCTCTTCAAGACTTAGAGAATTATAAATACATCATTTTAGCCTTGTAACTCAAGTAGGAGAAAGACCACGATTTTACTTACATCTTTAATAAAGTTCTTTTTCTTTTCTTTGTTTTGATTGTTCTCTTAGACGAGAGGATGTTGGATCTTTGTTCTTATGAATATGAACTCGATTTCCTTCTCTATGTCTGAGTAGTTTCATTGTTAAGTGATAGGTTATCAAATGATAGTATTCATGTTAACTTCATAATCGATTTACAATGAATTAAGGTTTTACATAAACTCTTCAGCTTTATTTGTGTGCAATGGTTGGTGTAAATGATATACCTCTATTTTAAATGATTTTTATACTATTTTACTATGGTTTTCTAATGGTTTTCTAGTGGATTATTGTCTTAAAAGGTATTTTTTATGGATTTATACTGCAAAGAGTCATTTTAGGTCAAAAGGTGCATTATGGAGCAAAACAAAGGATTTGGACTTCAAACCAGTCCAACGCCACATCATCACTTTGGGAGGAGCTAAAAAATCTACTCAATGGATTTCATCAAGACCACTTCCCTGCGTGCTCTGAGTGAGTTAACTTTCCAACGCAAGTGGATTGGCATCATTTGGATGAGTAGAAAAGGAATTATGATCAAAATAGCAAAGACTGGTCCAGCAGCTCTATCGAGAAGCCGCGGCCGAACCAAGCGGAACGGCCGGCCGAGCAATATCCGTCCCGCGGTCGGCCAACATCCGAACGCTCATCCGTCTCGCCTGAACAAAGTCCGAGCTCACGTACCGATCCGGGAAGCATCGTCCCGCGGTCGGCCAAACCAAAACCACGCAGCCGAAGCCGCGCACGACCGTACCGCACAAACCGGGAAGCATCGCCTCGCGGCCGTGCGGCACAACTCATGTACCGCGGCCGATCGCGCCGTCCGACCAGGAAGGCCTCGTCCCACGTCCGGCCGAATCCTTCGACCAAAATCATCCGTCCGGCCGAGCCCGACGAACAACGCGAAAACTCTCGGCCACGATCGACCGACCGTGCCGATAGCCGACCACGACAGCCGGCCGAAAGTCCCGACCGACCGTCCGAACGGCCCGGTCGACCGAAGCCGTTTTTGAAGCCTGTTTCACACGTTTCAAGCCCAATATCAATGCCGACTTACTTGATCTAGGTTTAGCCGCTCTTCCATACTTAGAGCATTATAAATACACCTTTTTAGCCTTGTAACTCAAGAAGGAGAGAGACCACAATTTACTTTACATCTTTAATAAAGTTTTGCTTGCTTTTACTTTGTTCTTGTTTGTTCTCTTTCAAGAGAGGATTCGAATCTCTGTTCTTATGAATATGAATTCGTTTTCCTTCTCTATGTCTGAGTAGTTTACTTGTTAAGTCATAGGAAGTCAAAGGATGGCATTCATGTATGCTTGATGATCGATCACATGAATTAGGGTTTTACTTATAATCTTCATCTTTGCTTATACTTAATGCTTGTTGTTAATCTGGCCAATTAGCATATGATCTAAGGTTTACTGATATCTTGCGTATTTGACGCATTCTAACCTTGTTTTCACGAGTTTTATCGAGTCTTTCTAGTCTTTATCGAGTCTTTTCAGGTCTAAAGACGTTCCAGGGAGAGCTTTGGTCACATGGACCAACAAGGCGAAAGCAGGCAAAACGGAGCCCAAAAGCTCGATCGATCCCACAAGATCGATCGACTCGTCACGACGACACAGCTCGATCGACTTACACGACAGCAGCTCGATCGAGCTATACCGAGCAGCAGCTCGATCGACTCGTACACCAGCAGCTCGATCGAGCTCGTACCACAGAGCTCGATCGAGCTCGTACGCAGAGTCGATCTCGATGCCGTCGATCTCAGCCGTTCGATCCATGCAGATGATATCACAGCCGTTCGATCTACTTGGTGCAAACCGACTCGATCGAACCACAGCGAACCGGATTGAACCGAAGTCGACCCCGGAGCTATTTAGACCTATCTTTAGCCATTGTTTAGGCTACGCCGTTTTTCAGAGTTTTACACTGTTGTTCATTGTTTCCGAGGGAGAAGAGATCAAACCTCTGTTTTCACAGTTTGGAGAAGATTTCTGAACCCTTTTGTTTGCTATTTTCTTATTTGATTCAATGACATTCATTCAGTATTGTTTGCTGTTTCGCCATGTCTGAGTAGTCACCCTGCTAGATCTAGGTTTTTCAAAGGGATTCATGTGTTAAATTGACTGAATACAGATAGGGCTTTAATACTGTCTTCGCCATTGTTGCACTTACTGCTTAGATCGATCTGATCATCGATCTCTGATCTCAGATTACCTGTTCATCAAAAGTGCAATAGGTTGTTAGAACGAACTGTGGTGAGCGAATCGTCCTTAGCCTGCGAAAGTTGATGCTAGGCGATTCGTGAACTTATCGAACCTGAGTTTATTGCTTGTCATCAATTGCTAGATTCAAACGACAGTTTAGACATCTAGGTTGTTAGATAAAGTTGTCATTATCGCGAAAGTGAATTGACATATTTTTGTTTGAGTTCGAGACCTGTTCTTATCTGTGCCCTGAATAGTTGTTTGGTCGTTAACCTGAATCTCTGCGAATTGCCTTGGTCTAGTCCCTGTTTATTGAATTACATCATCGTTTACATTCGTTACCTGTTACTAAAACCAATCATCTTTGTCTTAGCTCTGTTTTAAATCTCCTAGTTTCACAGTGTAACGCTGGTCCTCTGGATTTCGAATCCTTTATATTACAATCTTCATCACTGATAATTTGCAGTAGAGAAAATGACCTATTTCTAGTTTATCAAATTTGGCGCCGTTGCGACGGGGACCAATTCGTTACCTTTGATTCTTGATTTAAAATTTAGTCTAAGATTTACTAACTTGTTCTCTCTTTTTTTCTGTGTGTGTTTCAGGTGCATGATCACTAGATCTCGACGGAGCAACCGCAACGAAGAGCTTTTGATCCTGTCCAACGCAGAACTTGCAAGAGTAGAACGAGCAAACAGACAACGAAGGCCGAATCCAGCCGACATGGGCGATAACGGCAACCCGAACATGGCTGCTCAGTTGCAGCAGCTTCAGCAGCAGATCGAGCAGATGCGGAAGGCTCAACAAGATCGAGAACCGCAACCTCGTCCTGCTATTGGAGACAAGGACAATCCGCACACCTTCTATCAAAACCGGTCTGCGATTGTCCCTCCAAACGTCAGAGGCAAGACTTCGAGATCAAGCCCGGCATGATCGCTCTAGTCAAGGATCACATCTTCCATGGACTTCCTGCTGAGATTCCTGCGGACCATATCCAGAACTTTGAGGAGATATGCAGCACGACTGGTTCGAATGGAGTACCGGCTGACTTTCTGAAGTGCAAGCTATTCCCGTTCTCACTTGCCAACAAAGCATCTCGCTGGCTGAAGTCATTACCACCTGGTCTTTGACTTCATGGGACCAAGTTAGAGCAGCTTTCCTGGACCACTTCTACACGAAGTCCAAGAATGCAGCTCTAAGGACGAAGATCGCATCTTTCCAGCAGTATGATGGAGAAGCTTTCTGCGAAGCATGGGAGAGATACAAGGAGTGCCGAAGAGAGTGCCCTCATCACGGATACTCTGACGAGCAGATCCTGAGCATCTTCTATGATGGAGTCAACTGGGACTACAGGAATGCTTTGAACGCAGCCAGCAATGGCGATTTCATGACGAAGTCCAAGGAAGGTGCATTCGAGCTGATCGAGAATCTTGCAGCGAGCTCGAGCAACAAGAACGCTGAGTACGACAGAACAGTGAGCACTGTATCTGTCAAAGGAAGCAGTGCTGATGCGAAGAAGATTGAGGAGCTCACTGCTAAGGTGAATCTATTGATGAAGGCGCAGCAGAAGTCTGTTCATTTTGTTGACGAAACGATGATGCACCTATCTCTCAAGAGTTTGGAGGAGAGGAGAAGACGATGATCAGATGGAGGTCAACTATGTGAATGGGCAACCTTTTGTGCCTAACCGTGGTTTCAACTCGAACTACAGAAACCATCCGAACATGTCCTACAGGAGCACCAACGTCGAGAACCCTCAGGATCAGGTCTATCCGCCTCGATCGAACCAGAACCAGCAGAGTTATCAGAAGAGCTATCCTAACAGCTTCCAGGAGAAGACCTTTTGCCCCAAACCAGAATCGTTCTCAGGGAGGTAACCAACAGAAGGCGCAGTTCAGCAATCAGCAACAACCTTCAGGTTCATCGAACAACTCGAACGATGAGCTTAAGGGTATGATGCAGCAGATGTTGATGAACCAGCAGAAGTCCACTGCGGAGACACACTTGAAGATAGACACCATGTACAACGATCTGAATGGGAAGTACGAAGCTGTGTGGACTCACGTGAAGAAGCTGGATGTCCAAGTAGCTCAAACCGCTGAAGCTGTGAAGAGACCTCAGGAACCCTTCCTGGGAAAGGAGAATCCCCAGGAATGAGTATGTTGCACAAGTTGAGCTGAGAAGTGGAAGGAAGCTACAACCTGCTGTGATTCCTCTGAAAAGGGCAGGCAAGGAGAAAGCCGACGAGAATCTGGAAGAAGAAGCCGAAGTCGATCGAGCTGCATCCAGCGGACTCGATCGAGCTGGTGAAGACGCTTCGTCGTCTCAGGTAGCTGATTTACCTACTCCTGCAGCTGCAGAGACTGCTCCAGCCCGAGCTTACGCACCTAAGGTGCCTTACCCTGTTCCACGGAAGAAGTCCAGAAAAGACTTGGAGGATGCTAAGTGTAAGGAGATGCTGAAGGACTTGACTGTGAAGCTGCCTCTGTCTGATGCTGTTCAGATGATTCCTGCTCTGAAGAAGTACATGAAGGAGCTGATATCTGGGAAGGTAGCTGAGGATGAGAACGTCATGCTAGTGTCGGAGGAGTGCAGCGCTGTGCTGCAGAACAAGGTGATCAAGAAGAGGAGCGATCCAGGAAGATTTGTCTTGTCAGTGCAGATAGGCCATGACCTTCGCATGCTCTCTTTGCGATCTTGGCTCGAGCGTGAACCTGATGCCGTATTCTGTGGCCAAGCGATTGGGATACACAAGTTCAAACCCACGAAAGTCTCTTGGTTTTCGCTGACAGATCGACTAAGTTCCCAGTCGGTATACTTGAGGACTACATGTGCAGATAGGGAACACACTCATTCCAGCAGACTTTGTAGTCCTCGAGCTCGACGAAGAGCCTAAGGATCCGCTCATACTAGGGCGAAACTTCCTATGCACAGCTGGTGCAATCATTGACGTGAAGGGAGGAATCATTGATCTCCATCTGGGAGATATCGTCATGAGGTTCGAGATGAACAAACTCCTCAAGAAGCCAATGTTAGATGGGCAAACTTATGTGATTGAAGATGGCTCAAACTTGGTGGACGAAGTGAGTGAGGAGATGCTTCTTGACGACCCTCTGGAGGTAGCTTTGACTAAAGCTGAAGGCGAGTATGATTTCCTGAATGAGGAAGCCGATGGCTTCGGGAAATGATGGATGCG
The DNA here is from genome assembly GCA_902728155.2 of Microthlaspi erraticum. Classification (NCBI taxonomy): domain Eukaryota; kingdom Viridiplantae; phylum Streptophyta; class Magnoliopsida; order Brassicales; family Brassicaceae; genus Microthlaspi; species Microthlaspi erraticum. Next base: position 112,165 of record CACVBM020001166.1, read on the forward strand.
AGCGGCAAGATGGAGAGACTGGTGGCGTTCATGAGCTTGGAGGAAAAGGAAGATCGATCGAAGCCGTGCCAGATCGATCGAATGCACCTCAGGAGAGTCCGTCAACAGCCCTTGGAGCGAGTCGAGTGCACCTAAGCTCGAGCTGAAAACACTCCCTGCGGGGCTCAGGTATGCATTTCTGGGACCTAACTCTACATACCCTGTGATAGTGAATGCTGAGCTGAACAATGTTGAACTTGCTTTGCTTCTCTGTGAGCTTAGGAAGTATAGAAAAGCTATAGGGTATTCGCTAGATGACATCCCTGGAATTTCTCCTGATCTTTGCATGCATAGAATACATCTAGAAGATGAATCGATGACTTCTGTAGAACATCAGAGGAGGTTAAACCCGAATCTAAAAGATGTTGTCAAGAAAGAGATAATGAAACTTCTAGATGCTGGTGTAATTTATGCTATATCTGATAGTAAGTGGGTCAGTCCTGTGCATGTAGTTCCTAAGAAAGGTGGTATAACTGTTGTTAAGAATGATAGGAACGAGCTGATACCCACTAGAACTGTCACTGGTCATCGCATGTGCATTGATTACCGCAAACTGAATGCTGCAACTCGCAAAGATCATTTTCCTCTCCCATTTATTGATCAAATGCTTGAGAGATTGGCTAACCATCCATACTACTGCTTTTTAGATGGTTACTCAGGTTTCTTTCAGATCCCCATCCACCCAGACGACCAGGAGAAGACGACATTCACATGTCCATATGGCACTTATGCATATCGCAGAATGCCGTTTGGACTGTGCAATGCACCGGCGACGTTCCAGCGCTGCATGATGTCTATTTTCACTGACCTTATTGAGGACATAATGGAAGTTTTCATGGACGACTTTTCCGTCTATGGAAGCTCCTTTGCTGTGTGTTTGTCTAATCTGTGCAGGGTATTGCAGCGGTGTGAGGAGAGACATCTTGTGCTGAACTGGGAGAAATGCCACTTCATGGTGAGAGATGGGATCGTGCTGGGACATAGGATTTCAGAGAAGGGAATCGAGGTCGACCGAGCGAAGATCGAGGTGATGATGAGTCTACAGCCGCCTAATTCTGTCAAGGGAATCCGCAGCTTTCTGGGGCATGCAGGGTTCTACAGGCGATTCATCAAGGACTTCTCCAAGATCACCAGACCTTTGACGATGCTGTTGTGTAAGGAGGTCAAGTTCGACTTTGACAGTACATGTTGGAGGCCTTTCACACGATCAAGGGAGCTCTGGTGAGTGCTCCAATTGTCCAACCTCCTGACTGGAGCCTTCCGTTCGAGGTGATGACAGATGCTAGTGACTATGCTGTCGGAGCGGTTCTGGGCCAGAGAAAGGAGAAGAAGCTGCACGTGATCTACTACGCCAGTCGCACACTTGATGAAGCTCAGTGCAAGTACGCTACGACTGAGAAGGAACTATTGGCGGTGGTGTTTGCATTTGAGAAGTTTCGGTCCTATCTTGTTGGATCGAAGGTGATTGTCCACACTGATCACGCTGCATTGAAGTACTTGCTGACGAAGAAGGATGCGAAGCCGAGACTCTTGAGATGGATTCTTTTGCTTCAGGAGTTCGATCTGGAGATCAAGGATAAGAAAGGGATTGACAATGGTGTAGCTGATCACCTGTCAAGGATGAAGATCGATGATGACGTCCCTCTAGACGACAGCCTTACCTGATGAGCACGTCTACGCTGTTGAGGTGATCGACTACGGCGAGCCCCTGCTCGCAGATGATGGAGTTCGATCGAGTGCACCAGAAGGAGGTCGATCGAATGGTGATGACGGAGATCGTGCTTTGAGCTGTAACGCCGTTGACCGTTCCAGTTTCCCATGGTTTGGAGAGATAGCGAATTACCTCGCTGCTGAGCATGAACCTACTGGTTTTGTGGGAACAAGAAGAAGAAGTTCTTGAGAGACATCCGGCGCTATTTCTGGGATGAGCCATACCTGTACAAGCACTGCACCGATGGAGTCTACAGGAGATGTGTAGCTGATGAGGAGATACCTGGGATCTTGTTCCACTGTCATAGCTCGTCTTATGCTGGACACTTCGCCACGTACAAGACTGTATCCAAGGCGCTGCAAGCTGGCTACTGGTGGCCCACCATGTTCCGAGATGCACAGATTCGTGTCTAAGTGTGATGTATGCCAGAGACAGGGGAACATCAGTAAGAGAAACGAGATGCCACAGAACTTCATTCTGGAAGTAGAGGTTTTCGACGTGTGGGGAGTTGACTTCATGGGACCCTTCCCATCTTCCTATGGAAACCTGTACATTTTGGTGGCTGTCGACTATGTATCTAAGTGGGTAGAGGCTTTGGCCAGTCCCACTAATGATGCAAAGGTCGTGATGAAGATGTTCAAGTCGGTGATCTTCCCTCGATTTGGTGTGCCGAGAGTTGTTATCAGTGATGGAGGTTCCCATTTCATCAATAGGACCTTCGATAATATGTTGAAGAGGCACGGGGTGAAGCACAAGGTGGCGACTCCTTATCATCCCCAGACGAGTGGCCAAGTCGAGCTATCTAACAGAGAGATCAAGAACATCCTTCAGAAGACTGCAGGCACGACTGGGAAGGACTGGGCTGCAAAGTTGGATGATGCACTCTGGGCCTATCGAACTGCCTACAAGACTCCTCTTGGTACGACACCGTTCAACTTGGTCTATGGCAAGGCTTGTCACCTGCCTGTGGAGTTAGAGTACAAGGCTGCGTGGGCAGTGAAGCAGATGAACTATGACATGAAGTCTGCGGCAGAGAGGAGGAACATGCAGTTGGTCGAGCTTGACGAGATTAGGCACCTGGCCTATGACAGTTCGAAGATCTACAAGGAGCGGACTAAAGCTTACCATGACAAGAAGATCCTGAAAAGGAACTTCTCCCAAGGAGATCAAGTCCTGCTGTTTAACTCCAGGCTGAAGTTGTTTCCTGGAAAGCTGAAATCAAGGTGGTCTGGGCCCTTCGTTATCAAGGAAGTCAGACCATATGGAGCTTTTGAGCTATGGGACAAGTCTGGTGGACACTTCGTGGTGAACGGTCAACGCCTCAAGCCATACCTTGCTGATACCGACATCACAGAGAGGGAATCTGTTCCTCTCAGTGATCCATCTCCTGCCTAATAGGCATTCAAGTCAAGCTAGTGACTTAAACCAAGCGCTTGGTGGGAGGCAACCCACTGGTAAGTGTACATACTCCTTTTCAATTTGATTTCCTGCTAATTTTGTTTTCTTTGTTTGAAAAAAAAAAAAAAAAAAAAAAAAGCAGGAACCGGGTCGGATCGACCGACCCATCAGGTCAACCCGCCCATCGACCGACCCACCCGCCCGCACGACGACCTCATCTACGGCCGACGCTGATGCTCTTTCCTGACGCCACTCGACCGATCACCACCACTGTATCATTCCATTTTCCCTTTTCTTTTTCTTTTATTGAGTCTGTTTAACTCTCTCCTTGGTTTCTTTTCACACCGGGTCGGTGTGAAGTAAGTCCGGGGGAGGGTCTTTGTGTTTACTAACGTCTTTTTCTTTCTTTTGTTTTCTGTTTCACCTTGAGTCATTTTGATGTTTTCTTTGAGTCAGGTTTTATTGAGTCAAAAACTTGTTGGGAATAAACTTATTTGATGCAAACCATTTGATCTTGAATTCTTTCTATCTAGTGACCAATTTTGCAGGGTTTGTTATGTGTAAAAAGCTGGATTACCCTTTTGGTCAGACTTCCCCCAGGAATTTTCGTTTTGCAGAGATTTTGGTGAAACATTTGGTTGACTCTAATGCTATTGGACCACTACCACTCTCTGTTGATCCTGAGTGGCCAGCCCATTTTTGGTTGGTACCCACCTTTGAGCCTTACCTCCTTTCTGACTTCATGCACTCTGTTCTTTTTGTCATATATGCAGATATGTGCAAAAACGTCGGAGAGAAAGGTTCGACACAGCTTCCCAACCACATTCAAGACGAGTGTTCATCTACAACACTGAGAATGGGAAGTGATGGTGGAGTATGGAGCCTGAATCGATCGAACTGATGGTCGTTCCTTGGAGAAGCACGAATACACGGTAACATTTACGAGCCATTGACACTAGTTCCCCTCAAAAAAAAAAAAAAAAAAATCAGAAAAACTTGAGGAAAGGAACTAGTGGTTCAATAAAATGTCAAGCTCGACCGAATACCTCCAAGGAACACCACCGATCAAGGCGAATTGGGAGTTAGAGCTGTTCTGGATAAAATCCAACATACAAGGAGTTGAAGAGTGAAGTGGTTGGGAAATGTGGCTATCAACAGAACCATTCTCTCTTGCTGTTTTGCGCGATATCATGCATCCTCCGGCGTATCTGGTAACCCTTAAACACTTTAACCTCACCAAAAAAGGCCTTTTGATACCCAACACCGTCGACCCTGTATGATGTTCTTGATGAGAGGTCCACGCCAAATCTTAATGAATGTAGAGAGTTAACCAATGTGTAGCTTGAGTTTCTGCAGGATGGAGGTTCATCACGGGATCAGGAATGCGAGACTTCAAGGGGACTACAGTGATTATGCACTGACCGAACCTTGTCCTTTGAGGTCTACTGATGATCCTTCGGGGTATGGTTGCTGATGATTTGTGAGTTCCCGCGTTTTCAAACTTCTTCCCTATTCTTGGAATTTATGTTTGCTTGAGGGCAAGCAAAAGACCAAGTCCGGGGGAGTTGATATCTTGCGTATTTGACGCATTCTAACCTTGTTTTCACGAGTTTTATCGAGTCTTTCTAGTCTTTATCGAGTCTTTTCAGGTCTAAAGACGTTCCAGGGAGAGCTTTGGTCACATGGACCAACAAAGGCGAAAGCAGGCAAAACGGAGCTATGCGCGAACAGCTCGATCGATCCCATACACAGAGTTCGATCGACTCGTACACGAGACACAGCTCGATCGATGTACACGAGCAGCAGCTCGATCGAGCTCGTACACGAGCAGCAGCTCGATCGATCGTCACGAGAGCTCGATCGATCAGAGAGTCGATCGATCCCTGCATGCCATGCAGCGATCGATCTCAGCCGTTCGATCAATCCCGGTCAGATGATATCACAGCCGTTCGATCTACTTGGTGCAAACCGACTCGATCGAACCACAGCGAACCGGATTGAACCGAAGTCGACCCCGGAGCTATTTAGACCTATCTTTAGCCATTGTTTAGGCTACGCCGTTTTTCAGAGTTTTACACTGTTGTTCATTGTTTCCGAGGGAGAAGAGATCAAACCTCTGTTTTCACAGTTTGGAGAAGATTTCTGAACCCTTTTGTTTGCTATTTTCTTATTTGATTCAATGACATTCATTCAGTATTGTTTGCTGTTTCGCCATGTCTGAGTAGTCACCCTGCTAGATCTAGGTTTTTCAAAGGGATTCATGTGTTAATTGACTGAATACAGATAGGGCTTTAATACTGTCTTCGCCATTGTTGCTTACTGCTTAGATCGATCTGATCATTCGATCTCTGATCTCAGATTACCTGTTCATCAAAAGTGCAATAGGTTGTTAGAACGAACTGTGGTGAGCGAATCGTCCTTAGCCTGCGAAAGTTGATGCTAAGGCGATTCGTGAACTTATCGAACCTGAGTTTACTGCTTGTCATCAATTGCTAGATTCAAACGACAGTTTAGACATCTAGGTTGTTAGAAAGTTGTCATTATCGCGAAAGTGAATTGACTTATTGTTTTGTTTGAGTTCGAGACCTGTTCTCATCTGTGCCCTGAATAGTTGTTTGGTCGTTAACCGTGAATCTCTGCGAATTGCCTTGGTCTAGTCCCTGTTTAATTGAATTACATCATCGTTTACATTCGTTACCTGTTACTAAAACCAATCATCTTTGTCTTAGCTCTGTTTTAAATCTCCTAGTTTCACAGTGTAACGCTGGTCCTCTGGATTTCGAATCCTTTATATTACAATCTTCATCACTGATAATTTGCAGTAGAGAAAAGGACCTATTTCTAGTTTATCATTGACTTGAGCCTCGAAACTGCTGTATCATTCGCCTGAACTAGTATTTGGTGGGCAACCTCTTTTAGACTGCGAAAGTTGATTTACTTGTAGGTTGTGAACAATTGAACTTAATCGAACTAATGCTTGATTTAATCACCTAGGGACATACCAAAAGTTTAGCGACTAGGGAGATTAACAAAGGGGTCGGAGCCTCGACAGTGGAAAGATCATACCATAGTGTTTCGAGTTCTAGATGGCACCTAATTGCAATAACCCTAATTGATTGATCCTTGCTTCTTGAATTGCTTATCTTAAGACTATCCTATTGCTTAGCCCTCTCCTTTACTTGCTTACTTTACTTGCATGCCTTTACTTTTACTGCACTCAACCAACTCATACTTTTGCCCTAGCTCGATCTCAATCTCATAGTTTGTAGTGTGCAATCTGGTCCTCGTGTTCGATACCCGTTTACTACTTCTGACCTGTGCACTTGCAGAATCAGGGATAGGAAAGGGAAGACCTGATCCCGCGATCAAGTTTTTGGCGCCGTTGCCGGGGACCAATTCGCACCTACAAGCTCTTGCAAGAGAGCTAGTCTAGGGTTTCTTCATTTCCTTTTTTTTTTGTTATTTTTCCTTTTTTCTTTTGATTTCGTTTTTCCTTTTTGTTTTTGAGCTTTTTCAGGTTTTCCTAGTTAGATATGGAAAAGGATTCACAAGTCCTTGACCCTATAAAGGCGATCCCACTTCGCCACATACCACCTCAAAGAGACCTCTTGGACGAACAAGAGATGTCAAGCCCTCAAGCACCACCACCTTCTTGGGATAGTCCTCCAAAACTATCTCCCTTGAAGTCCAAGAAGAAACTTCTTCCCTACCTTGAAGCAGCCGACCTGGAGACGTCTAGCCAAGCCGCATCTTACAGAGAAGAACACCTTCTAGCCACACCAGAAGAGGAGATTGACCCTGAACTGATCGAGTTCGTGAAGAGAGATCAATTCCATGATCTATTTTCGGAGTATGCACTGGAGCACATAGATCACTTTGAGAATCTTTGTGATTCTTATGGAGTCTTTGACTTTGAGAAGAAGATTGATGATAGGATTCGTGTATGTGATGTGATGATATGATATGAAATGTAAATGAGGTGGAATGCAACAGTGGTATATGAAGATGAGGTGGTATGGTGAAAAACACAATCACAATCAATCAATTCCCCTTAACCATCATAGTTGTTGAAGTATAAGGGGTATCAATCCATAAGGGTGAAATTATTAGGGAAAATTTCAAAACTACACCTCTTGAGGTGCAAATTTTCAAAAATACACCTCTATAGTGCCAATTTTCAAAACTACACTTTTTTCATTTAGTAAAAGAACGCTAACCCCTAAAATATAAATCCAAAACCCTAAAATCTAACATTGAACCCTTAAATCTAAACCCTAAACCCCAAAATCTAAAATATAGGATTAGTGAACCCAAACATATATATTAAAATTGGGGAAAAGTGTATTTTTGAAAATTTCCACACTATAGGTGTAGTTTTGAAAATTTGCACCTGAAGAGGTGTATTTCATAAAATTTCTCAAATTATTACTCTTTGAGAATGTGAAATAACAAGAAAGTCAAACCAAATGATAAAGAGGGATAATGTAACAGCTAACAACCTAAAGAAATTGAAGTGCAATGCAGAAAGTAAAGAAAACAGTAAAGCAAGCAGCTCGACCAAGGACTCGAGTCGAGCTGGTCTTCAAGATGACTTCCTCCATCTTCCTTTGCGTATCCAGTTGAGCTGCGTCCATGCACCAAGTCCTTCCTTGCTCCTCACGTCCCATATGCTCCAAAATGCTCTAAGAGACCTATTTCAAAGGACCAAACATGCATATGTATGCAAATGCAACCTAAAACTACTATGAATGCACATGAAGGAAAAAGGAACAAGATATGATGCTAATGGATGCTAAAACTATGCAAAAGATGCATAAAAGATGTACTAAAACCATCTAAAATGCAAGTACATCAAAGATGATGCTATTCAGCATGTCTTTAGCTGGACCAGCTCTAGACTGGGGACAACATGAAGCGTTTTCTCCAATCGAGTCATGGATCGATTTCAGAGAAGCATTCTTGAAGATATTTGTGAAGCTATCACCTTTCAAATCAAAGTACAACCACTACTCTTATCACCTAGAAGTGGAGCGTGATGAAGAAGAATGGGGAGGCATACAACCTCATCCTGAGATCATGAATGAAGAACTAATCAAGCATGTGGAGAGAGACACTTTCCATGATTTCACTTCAGAGTGTGCAAAGGAGCATCTATACAACTTTGAGCAACTTTGCAACTACTATGGTCTTGGAGACAACCCCAAGAAGATACAACTGTTCCAACAATCGTTAGCTGGACGAGCTAAGGAATGGGTGAACTTCAATGCCCAACACGCCTTCAAGACTTGGCATAGGTACAAGGAAGCTTTCCTTTACAGATTCGCGAGAGGTCCGATCTATGTTCCACCACCCCGCCCAGCTATTCACGACACCATCCATCATCACCAAACATAAATCAGACACCTCTTTTTGCTGAGGAGAGTTCACAAGCCGCGCGCCCAACCAAGGTTGAAGTGATGCTTCAACAATACTTGAAGGATCAAGATGAGAGTACAAAGAAGATGGAGAGGAGAATCGATTTCATCCATGAGAGTCTTGGAAACAAATCTGAAGTCCTATTCAAGCAAGTGATCAAGCTTGATGAAGACATAAAGAAGCTTAGAGAAGACCATGATCGATCTCTAAACCTTATAAGACTTGATGTTGCTGCCAAATATCAAGAGTTGCTCAAAAAGAGCATGAAGATTGAAGATACCAACTATGATAATAGCAAACACCTTGGATCGATCTACAACCGCCTACAAGCCCTTGAAGGATCATCTAACTGAAAGTACAAGAGAGAGATGAGTCCAACACCCAACCTCCCTCCCTTTCTTTGCAATTGCTATCATTAGAAGAGGCAACAATCGCTAAGTCCATGAGGACAATGAAGAAGAAGAAAGAGAATATGAGGAACAGTTACATGATGAAGATGAAGAGCAGAGCATCGACATCAATGCTTCTCCAAAACAGAGCAAGGATACACCTAGCTCAGCCGATCCTCGTTTCTCACCACCACCACGAAGTTAAGCTTCTGATCCCGCGATCAAGTTTTTGGCGCTGTTGCCGGCGACCAATTCGCACCTACAAGCTCTTGCAAGAGAGCTAGTCTAGGGCTCCTTCGATTTCCCTTTTGTTTTCTTGTTATTTTTCCTTTTTTCTTCTGATCTTGTTTTTCCTTTTTGTTTTTGAACTTTTTCAGGTTTTCCTAGTTAGATATGGAAAAGGATTCACAAGTCCTTGACCCTATAAAGGCGATCCCACTTCGCCACATACCACCTCAAAGAGATCTCTTGGACGAACAAGATATGTCAAGCACTCAAGCACCACCACCTTCTTGGGAACCTTATGATAGCCCTCAAAAGTTATCTCCCTTGAAGTCCAAGAAGAACCTTTTTCCCTACCTTGAAGCAGCCGACCTGGAGACGTCTAGCCAAGCCGCATCTTACAGAGAAGAACACCTTCTAGCCACGCCAGAAGAGGAGATTGACCCTTAACTGATTGAGTTCGTGAAGAGAGATCAATTCCATGATCTATTTTCGGAGTATGCACTGGAGCACATAGATCACTTTGAAAATCTCTGTGATTCTTATGGAGTCTTTGCCTTTGAGAAGAAGATTGATGATAGGATTTGTGTGTGTGATGTGATGATATGATATGAAATGTAAATGAGGTGGAATGCAATAGTGATATATGAAGATGAGGTGCTATGGTGCAAAACACAATCACAATCAATCAATTCCCCTGTTGAGATAGGAAAAGGGAAGACCTGATCCCGCGATCAGTTGATCTGACCAATCAACATATGATCTTAGGTTGACTTGAGTCACGAAAGTGATGAATCATTCACCTATACTAATATTTGATGGGCAATCTTTTTTAGAGTGCGACAGTTGATCTACTTGTAGCTTGTGAACAATTGACATTCCTTCGAATTAATGCTTGATTTAATCATCTAAGGACATACCAAAAGTTTAGCAATTAGATAGATTAAAAAAGGGGTCAGAGCCACGACAGTGGAAAAATCATACATTAGTGTCTTGAGTTCTAGATGGTACCCAACTCTTAGGAACCCTAATCAAACGAACTTGCTGCTTGAACTACTTATCTAGAGATTAACCTATTGCTTAGCTTTCTCCTCCTTATTGCTTTCATATTTACTTATCTATTTTCTTGGCTTCCTTATTTCGTTATAGCTATAATCAAACAAACCCTATACTTTTGCCCTAGCTTAATCTTGAACTCATACCTTGTAGTGTGCAATTTGCTCCTTGTGTTCGATACCCGTTACTACTTCTGATCTTTCACTTGGAGAATCAGGGATAGGAATTGGGAAAATCTGATCCCGCGATCAAACTAGCTTCAAAATTGGCCTCCGGTCGACCAGTACATTCGTACGGTTGTTCGTCAGGATCGGCCAGGAATCGGGTCATATAGGTCGTTCGGTACGGTCGGTAATAGGATGATTCTTTGGTCGGTATGATCGTATATGGATGGTTCCTTTGGTCGGTCGGTATCTTCGCCCGGACTAATTTGTTATGCTTTGCAGGACAATCGATCGCAGACGGATGGTTCCTGGGTCGGACAATTTGGTCAAGTGGTCATGTCGAGTGGCTGGTGAAGGACGGTCGCACGCGGGTATTCGCTTCCCGGGTCAAACGGTATGCTCGGACGGATTGTGCCGGACAGTTGGTGAAGATCCGTCGACCGCAAAACAGTAAGCTCCCGGGTTGATCGGTACGCTCGGTCGAGTACCGAGGTTGGCTGTGTCCATTCCTAGGGAACTTGGCACGACCACAGACTAAAGGTTCCCGGATCGGCCATATCGCTTGGCCAAAATCTGGCTGTATACTGTCGATAGCTTCTCGGCTCGGCCAAAATGCTCGGTCGAGGCGCGGGACGGTACATGTCCGGTTTTCGGCTGTCTGGACTTGTCTTCACTAAAATGATCATAACTTCGTTTCTACTCATCCAAATTGCAAGAATCCAATTCATCACGACAAAGTGACCTTGATGAAATCCGTTGAGTATAATGTTTTTACGGCCCTCTCAAAGTTGATGCTGCGGTATGGAGCGGCATAAAGTCCAAATCCTGTGGTTTTTCTCCAAAATGCATCTTTCGACCTGTTTAGACTCTTAGTACTATAAATCTATAAAAACTACCTTTTTAATTCAAAAACCCATCAAAAACCTTATGAAAAGCGTAGTAAAACTATATAAAAAGCGTATAAAATAGAGGTATATCAATAGTCTTGATACAAAATCGTTGCCACTAAGCGTGGGTTGCCTCTCCTTCTACAACTGCTTCTACTTTCAACAGCCCGAGAGCAGTTATGCTTGTTCTTTTATCTTCGGAAACTGGAAAATTCTGATCCAACTTTCTTCGCAGTTCGCATATACCAATTACAGCCTCTGCTTTCTTGAGTGCACTTTAAAATAAGTCGGATTGTATCTGACTTATAAGTGCATATACCAAAACAATGTTTCATTTGACTGTGAAGCTCTGTCAAGTAAATATTACTATGCCACATTCAACGGAAATTCTTGTTTTATGTCAATACCAATACCATCTTCCCATTTTCAGACAACTGAATTTCTTCTAAAGGACGTGAAAGCTCAATATCCTGATCAACCCCATTTAACCCGTCTTCCTTACTATCAGTTTCTGGACGCTCACCATTTCCATCATGTTCTTTACCATCAGATTCCACCTCTTTGATATGTGGCTCTCTCTGTTTTCCTCTTGTTCCTTCCTCCGTGATAATAGCAACGATATCGTCATTTGGTACATCACCTTTGGCATTTGGAACCGACTCTCCTCGTAATTCAAACCAAATGAACTTTCTGCCTCCGTTCTAGATAGGTGCTAGCTCCTATGGTTTATCCCAAATCTTTGATTACCTCCACATGTAAAACCCTCCTGAATCCCAATTTATCAACTGTCGTTAAATATGCAAATAGGTCCTTATCATCAAAAATGTACATCTTTCTCGTAGGATTATTTGACATTGGAATGTAACTCAATTTCAGCAGCGGCTTAGCTCCATCTCTCGCAATCTTCCTACATATCTTATATACTACCGTCGAGTAGATAATGTCCTCCAAAGATTAGATCTTGAAGGTTATACCACAAGGGGGATTTTTTTAAACCCATTTCAACTCCTCTTCTGAATAATAAATTCGGTGGTCGAATGAGATCTTGAAGGTTATACCACAAGGGGGGATTTTTTGAAACCCATTTCAACTTTTCTTCTGAATAATAATATATGTGGTCGAAAAATTTGTTTGTGATGTTGATGCTTGTCGTCCCCTGGAAATATAATGCAAATAATTAATTGCCAATTACAAAATGTCTCACAGTTGTACTACATGTACCAGTTGAACTTTTAGTACCTAAAGTCTTTAATATTCAGTTGTACCTATATGAACCATTTGAACCACTTAATCAACTAACTCTAATTTGTACCAGTTGTACCAACTTTGCAGGTTTGGATTTAGTTCAAATTCAGTTCAGTGACTCCAATTCACAAGCTACAATCGTCAAAACTCTTAATCTAATGCCTATTCTATCAATAATGCATGTATACCATTCCAATGTCTATATCCAATGAACCAATTTACAAATCCATATATCAAACACATAAACAAAAGCTAGAAACTTACTTCCATTGGAATTAAAGCTTCAACAATGGTAAAACAAAGAGAAAGGGGACATCAACTGTGTTGGGAGGAGAAAGAGGAGGTCAAATAGGTGTCGAAGATTTCGATTTCAATGGTAGGGAATGGAACTCACATGAGGAGATGCAACTTTCCTACCAAGTTGTATAAGTAAATAGAGAGGCTATCTATTAAAAATAACTGAGTAAATAAGATATATATTATTTTTAATAGAGTAACTGAGTATATAAGTAAACATAATATATATCTTTTTATATAAAGTTGGATGCTCTTGACGTGGTCACGACACGTAGAATTTTTATAATTCATAGAATCCCGACATGTGTTTTTTTTTTTTTAATTATGAATGTATTAAGACTGTGACATGTGTCATGGAATAAAAAAGAAAACAATATATATAAAACCAAGAAAAAATCAGAAAAATAGATTACAAACAACTAAAAATAAAAAAAATGTTACATCCATTAGGAAAAAGAAATGAAGCCTTATCATTATTCAAAAAAAAAACGAAAATTAGAAAACAGGAAACAAGTAATTAAAAATAAATATTGTAACATCCGTTAAAAATTAAAAAATTATTATCCTTAATCTTTCGTTAAGAAATTAAAAAATTATTATCTTTGAAAACTTCATGAAATCAATAAAGAATATTCAACTAACATATGTCTAATATTTGATCACGTGATGACATGTGTTAATACTAGAAAGATGGAAAAAATGTAATAACAGAAATATAAATCTAAAAAATAATTGTAAAAGAAGTAACTAATAATGAAAAAAACAAAATATAATGGTCTAGGCAAAAACGAAATTTAAAAATGAACAATATAAATAGATAACTAACAAAATAATTATCTAACAAGTAACTAATATTAAAAAGAATTTTTTTATAATAGACCAAAATTCTAATTTTTAATTGTTTAATTTTTAATTTTGTGTTAGGTAAATTAAAAACATTTCACCAATTGACATTTCTTGATTTGAATAATCAAAAGTTTCACAAGTTAATTACTCGATCAAATTTAGAAACATGCAATTCTATTTATATTTGATTAAAATAAGGGGGGGGACTGGTTATTGGGAGATAAATTTATTTAGATTTGATAAATTTGAAAAGTTAAGAGTTTGTTAAATTTATAAGGAGTTTGTGATAGATTTGGAGAGAGTTTGTATATTCATAGAATCAATCAAAATATTTTATTATAATGAATTTTGAAAATTTAAGGTTTATAGGTATTATTTTGGAAATTTTGTTCCATGAGTTAAATTGTTTAAAATCTGTGTCCCAATTTTAACGGATTCATGAAATTATAAAAACACAAACTTTTTGAATAACAACTGATTTTGTATGGACATTTTTGGAGCTTATGGGATGCAGTTGTTCCTCATTTTCTCTTGGGTCGTGAGACAGTCATAATCTTATTGTCATAGACGTTTTCCAGAATTTTTACTCAAAGGGCTACTCAAGTAGGCCTCGGTTTGAGTAGCTTATCTGGGTGCAAGTGTGTCTCAGTATAAGCAGTGGCATGCTCGCCTAGGTGCAAATGGGCCTCAGTTAAAGTCAAACCCGAAAAATGTTGCTTCCCTTTGACTCCCCTTTGACCCTAAACCTTGTTTGCTTTACTCCCCTTTGTCTTAGCTTTTCTTTATTTATTATTGCTTCCCCCTTGACTTTTTAGACCCTAAACCCATCCTTTGTGTTCTTGAAGCTCTTAGCTTCTTGAATCTTAGATCCTATTATTTGCTTTGTATTTGCTCTGCTTATTTCAATAAAAGTTGCTTATTTCAATAAAAGTTGTTTATTTCATCTCCTCTTTCTTATGATGTCTTTTATTGCATTTGCTTGTGTTTACATTCATGTGTAGTGAGTAGTTACCCATTAGGGTTTGAGATGGGATAGATTAGAGGTTTCATATGCTTAATCCTTCTAGCTTATGGTCTTAATCTAGATTCTCTCTCTTTTGGATAGATCTTAAGGCTACATGACCACTACCCCTGGCTTGTAAGTCCTTAGGCGACTCCCCACACGAAAGTGATGGCATTCGCTGGAAAAGATCCACTAAGAGCTCCAATATCTCTTGCTCTAGACAATAGAGGTCTAAGGGGTTGGATGGATTAGTTTGGGCAATGATCCTATAGCCTCCAAGGTTTGATTCTCACTGGCTAACCCCCTGTTTCTGAGATCATTCCTTGGTTGATAGCCTCCACCTTGGGAAAGGGTTGGCTAGGCATTGAGAAGCCCAATATCAAGAGAAGCCTTGATACAAGGAGTTTTAAGAGCTAGATTGATTAAGTGTAGATTCCTTTGATTGCAAAACCCTGTCTTGAACCCTAATTCTCTCTTTATCTTGTTAAAGTCGTCACCTTTAGCTTTTTTGTCTCAACTCGTCCCTAAACTCGATCGAGCTGGTACTCTGTCCACTCGACTCGAGTCTTGGTCGAGCTACTTCACTGCTTTGTTTACTTTTATTGCACTGCATTTTCATTTTTAGGTTGTTAGTGTTACTTCAAATCTATAACTGCTTGCTTGACTTTCTGGTTGTTTCATATTCTCATAGAGTGACAAGTTTCCCATTTTGGATTGATAACCCTTTGTACTACATCAACTATCATGGTTAAAGGGAATTGTTGACTGTGTTTGTGTTTGCATCTTACCACCATCATTACCACTGATTGCATTCCACTCATCTCATTTCATTCTTTTCACATCCACACACAAATCCTATCATCAATTTGGCGCCGTTGCCGATTTGGGAATATTTTTGTTGCATTTGAGTTTCAAACACACTTGGACGATCAAGCTATACCACCCCTGTTCTATTGTACTGCTGGGTTTTTGTCTCTTTTTGCAGGTGTATGCGAACTCGATCGAGTCGGTCAACTGAAGACTTGGTCGAGCTAGACATTACAACGGGTAGAAAGAGGGTTCAGAGGTCACAGAGGGTACAAGAGGAACCTGAGGTGCTTGTTGCTGATACAATGGATGTACCAGAGGGGAATGGAAACCCTTTGGGCATGGACTCGGTCGAGCTAGGCAAACTCGACCGATTGGTCAAGGAGATGCTCCAAACCGCCACCAACAGAGACAAGGGATTGTTCCACCACCAGTGCAGAACCACAACTTTGAGATCAAGCTGGGAATGATCAACCTTGTCCAGAACAAGATGTTCCATGGATTGCCAAGTGAAGACCCCATTGACCACCTTGATGAGTTTGATAGGCTTTGTGATTTGACAAAGATCAATGGTGTCTCTGAAGATGCCATCAAGCTGAGACTCTTTCCTATGTCTCTAGCTGACAAAGCTCACCAATGGGAGAAGAGCTTGCCCCATGGCACAATCACCACTTGGGATGAATGCAAGAAGGCCTTTCTTGCTAAGTTTTTCTCCACCGGTCGCACAGCCAAGCTTAGAGGAGAGATATCCAGCTTCATCCAGCGAAACAATGAGACATTCGCAGAGGCTTGGGAGAGGTTCAAAGGCTACACAAGTCAGTGCCCACACCATGGATTCAACAATGAATCACTACTCTCCACTCTTTATAGAGGATGCTTGCCTAGGTATAGGGAGATGCTAGACACAGCTAGCAATGGGAACTTCCTCAACCAGGATGTAGATGATGGCTGGCAACTTGTGGAGAACATAGCTAACTCAAATGGAAGCTATGGAGAAGAGTATGATCGCACTCGACCCACCACTCGATCGAGTCAGACGAAAAGTTGAGAAAAGATGTTAAGGCATTGAATGAGAAGTTGGATAAGCTGATCCTAGCTCAGTCCACAATGAAGAAAGTCAACTTTGTGTCTGCTGAGGAGATGGAACCAGTCCAAGAAGGGGAGGATACACAATTTGCTGAGGTATGCTACATGAGCAATGGGCAAGGAGGTTACAACAAAGGATACTATAACTACAAGTCCAACCCTGCCATGTCATACCGCAACACTGATGTTGCTAACCCTCAGGACCAAGTATATCCTCAACAACAAGCAGCTCGATCGAGTCAAGGCCACAACATGGGTATGGTCAAAAGAACAATTACCAAGGACCACAAGGCACTTTCCCTGGACAACAAATGAATATCCCACCAGGCTTCCCCCACCAACCGCCCCAGCCTGCACCTTCACAAGAGAATGAGCTCAAGGCAATGCTAAAGCAACTACTTCAAGGGCAAGCTGATGGGGTAGTGGACACAAGCAAGAAGCTAGCTGAAATAAACTCTAAGATCGAGAACCTCAACACAAGGGTTTACTCTCTGGAGAATCATGCTTCTTCTGTTGCTGCTGCTACAAAGCAAGGACAACTACCTGGTAAAGCTATTCAGAACCCCAAGGAACAGTGCAAGGTCATCTTCACTCAAGAAGGACTTGTTGAAGAAGAGGATCAAGAAAGGGTCATTGAAGATTTTTGTTTACTGCTGAATGATGAAGAGATTGTTGCTGCTGAGGCTCCTGGAGTCCAGATTGATCAACCAGAAGTGCATGCACCTACTGTGGCCATTCACACTTCACCAGTTGAGCTCGCACGACAAGCTCGATCGGCAGCTCGATCGAGTCCAACTCTAGCTCGATCGAGTCCGACCTCTTCTGTCCGACAGCCTGTTTTGCTTGATCCTTATCAACCGGTTGCCGCTTCCTCGTCTCGCCTACTTAGTCAAGGTCACAAGGAAGTGATTCACAAGTTCAGAAGAGATCTCAGTGGGATTGGAATTGAGTTGCCTCCTATGGATAGCATGAGTGAGGCATTTGATCAAATGCAAATGGTCAAGGATGTTCTAGCCAACAGTGATAAAGTTTCAGAGGTCCTACAAGAGTCTACTCATCAGTTCAACCTGCTTACTTCACCCACCTTCCTACCAAAGGTCAAGGATCAAGGGAAATTCACTCTCCCTTGCACACTTGGGCATCTTGAGATTGACAATGCCTTAGTGGATTCTGGAGCAAGCATCAATCTGATCTCTCTCTCCATGGCAGAGAAGCTAGGCATAGCTGGAGCCTTGCAGCGCCCTACTACTTCAATCATGTTTGGAGATGCAACTTCTAAGTCTCCTCTTGGAGTGTTCAAGAACTATCACTTGAAAATTGGAGAATGCATCATCCAAACTGATCTCACTGTGATGGAAATGGAAGAAGAGAAGGATTTGCCTTTGTTATTGGGAACCCCTTTCCTTAGTACAGTTGGCGCTTCAATAGACTTTCACAAGCAAGAAGTGATCCTTCACAAGGTGAATAGTTTGGTGTCATATCGCTTGCAGCCTAGAGGTTCAGACTTTTGTGCCACAATTGACAGTACCAATCTCAGTTCTAAGAGTCATGGAGCTACAAAGGTTGTGAAGGAAAGGGTTGACAAGGAACCAAGAGTTGGGAAGGATAAGGATGAGAGAGGACCAAGGATTGAGAAGCCACGTCTTGAGAGGGCTAGAGTTGAGAAACCACGATCTGATAGGCCAAGAGCTGAGCGACTTGTTCAAGCCCCTTGTGTGCTTGATGAAGAGAGCCTTCAAGCTTTGTTTGATGAGCCACTAGGAAGGGCTCTAAAGAAGGGGAGGATGCAGCCTCTAAGGCAAGACCAGGAGATAAAAGAAAGGATCCACCAGCTCAGGCCCCTTCAGTCAAGCCATCTCAGCTCACAATGACTTTGTTCCCCACCAAGTTTGAAAATGGGAAGATTGAGTACAAGATAAGGTACAAGGGGAGATCAAGGCCATTCTCTAGAGCCAAGGCCTTGGTGACTTCAGAACAGTCCAGGGACCCAACCAAGCTAAAGGAGCTTCTGTCTCAAGTCCTCACTATCACCCTTGATGGTGGGACTAGCTCAACCAATGCCTAAGAAGGTAAAGGTCAAGCTATGGGACCTTAAACAAGCTCACTTGGGAGGAAGTCCCATGTTTATCCTTGTACATACTCTATTTATGCAATTTCTATCTATCTTTATGTTTTTAACCTTTCAATAAGTTAAGTTTAGGTGTCAAGGAGCCAGCTCGACCCACGAGCTCGATCGAGCTAGAAACCAGGGCAACTCGATCGAGTTCCTCAACTCGACCAAGGTAAGTTTTTGAATTTCAAATTCATAACCGTTTTCTTGGTCAAGGGAGTGGGTCCCACAAGCTGATTTTGGTCCCCCACTACCCTAATTGATCAGAGAATCCCTAGTTTCTTGTTCCCTCTTTATTTCATCTTTTAATCTCAACCACACATCTCAAACACTCTCTTCCCCATAACTCGATCGAATCCCACTTCCTCTCTCCCACACTCTAAATTTCTGAAATCATCCATCTCTCTCTTCACCACAAAAATCGAATTTCAATCTTTCTCTCTAAGTTTTTGCGATTTCATTGTTCACTTCTTGTTTTGCTTAGTTTTGTTTACTGCTCTTCAATTCCATCATTCAAGCAAGGTATGAACCCTAAAACCCTTATCCTCCATCTCGATTCCTTTTGCTTGTTTCTCTTGATTTTTGATTGCATGTGTCCCTTGTGGACTTGTTCTTGAGTAATTGCTTTCATATTTCGCCTCTGCCATGTAACTTGTTAGTTTGCCTCACCTCACCTCTGTTTTGCCTTAAACTTGTTGCATGTGCTTGAAATTGAATTTGAGTTTGGTAATGGTTAAGTTGCTATGTTTTCACTAGAATTGCTTATTGTTCCATTTACTAGTTGTTCTTGGTTCAATTTGATTGATTAGCATCCTTTCCAGCTCTTAATACTGAATTAGGTTTGGTTATACTCTGTTTTCACCAACTCGATCGAGTTTGTCACTCGAGTTTTTTGACTCGATCGAGCTGAGTGTCGAGTTGACCAAACCGATCATTACAACTCTAATTCTTTGAATTTTGATGCATTTCAGGGACCAAGTCTAAGATGTTGAGAGGTGAAGGAAGCAAGCAGCGTTCACAAGGAGGGAGATGATAAGAGGAGCAAGGAGGATACTCAAAACACAAACCAAGGAGGACATAGAAGAGGTTGAGAGGTGAGGGAAGAAAGGAGAACCAAAAGAAGGAATGATCCTCTCAGCAGTGAGAGCGAAGCAAGGAGAGTTTGAAATTGGGTGAACATCCCACATGAGGAGAATGATGACTCCCAAGTGAAGAAGAGGAGAAGAGTCAATCAAGAGATTGAGGAGAGTGAGCATGAGGGCAATGAGAATGTGCCCATGGAAGAGGAGGAGTCAGAGGAAGAAGAGGATGAGCTCCCCATGTACCAAGAGCACTATGATGCTCTCTTCTCCATGGACTTTGTGGAGACCAAGTACCCACATGATGACACAATGAAGGCCTTGGGATCTTTGAGATGTGGAGTTGGTCCAAGAACATGCAAGTTGCACTTGGCCAAGTTCTTCTCTTACCGCATGGAATCCTACAAGGAGCTCACTTGTGAGTTCTTGGCTTCAATGAGGTACCACATGTAGAGGAAGCTCGATCGAGCTGATTTGGACCAAGGATTGGGATGGATCACGTTCTTGGCTAAGGGAGAGAAGAGAATGGTGACCTTTAGGCAGTTGGAGATCTTGTTTGGGTTCAACTATGGAGAGGGAACCAAGTGGAACTTCAAGGAGGAGAGCTCCAAAGGGTTTGGGCTACAATCGCTGATGGAGTGTACTCTTCCTCAAGGTCAAGGCAGCTCAGATCAGGAGCCCAGTCTTGAGATATGTGCACAAGGCACTTGCCAACACCTTCTTTGCAAGGAAGGCACCGGGACAATCAATGAGGGAGAACTCAAGTTTCTTGACATGGGAATCAAGCCCATCTCTCACGCACAAGGATGGCAAGAGGATCAGGGGAGATAGATCATGCAGGGAACTCATGCCTCCTTGACCAGCTCTCTCCTACAAGATCACAGCTTACAACACTAGGACACAAAGGGAAGGAAAGCTTAGTGTTGGAGGGTCATCACACCTATCTTGTGTGCAGCTGGAGTCCAACTGGACAAGAGAAGCTACTGAACCAGGTTGGATGGACATCAAGTTTTGCAAGACCAACCTCTCATTGAGCACAAGGAGTTGGATGGGAGGTTCCAATTCAAGTTCACACATCCATTGGCTGGACCCTCCAAGCTTCTCCTGCCCAACCCTGAGCTCACCACAGTGTAGGGGTGAGAACATTGACTTCAGACCCCCTGTGTACACATTAGTTGGGCATGAAGAGGATTTGCGAGAAGAGGAGCCTGAGCTCGATCGAGCTGAGGATCGAGCTGAGGATCAAGCTCAGTGAATGCGGATTTGGGTGAGCCTGAGTGCTATTACTTTGAGGAGTATGAGGCTCCAAGGATGAACCCCTCTGTTGTGGCTGCCACAAGAGGATTGGACTTCTCCAAAAGTTCAACAAATGGCAAGGGAAAGCCATTGAGAAGATGCAAAAGTCCATGGACAAGATGGTGAGCAAGATCAAAAGTTTGGAGAAGAAGGTTTCTGGTTCTTCAAGCAAGAAGAAGTCCAAGGCCCCACTTTCCCTAGGAGTAGGTCACTCCTCACCACCCAAGGAGGCTCCCTGCCCAAGAGCCTCACAGAGCCTCTTCTTTCGAGCCAAGAGAAGGAGAGGACAACACGCAGAGAAGGAGGAAGAGTTCCAAGGCCAGACGCTCCAGACCACCGGACTCGATCGAGTCCAAACAGAGGAACTCGATCGAGCTGAGGGTCGAGTTGACCTGGAGGAGCCCCAGTTTGAGAACCCTGGGATTCGAGTACGATCAACCCAGTACCAGGACTTCTCTCAGAGCTGGACTCCCTACAACCGCTTCGAGCGAGCACAGCTCCACCAAGGCCAAGGAAGCCACACACTTTGAAGATGAAGAAGAAGAGGAGGAAGAGGAGCCACAAGCTCGATCGAGTGAGCCGAACCCAGTTGCATGGAGCGCTCCTGATGGCCGTCTCCCATCTCCAGACCACGACCTAGCCTCCCAGTTCTTTGGGGGGCACTGAGGTATCCAAACACCAACCCTTGTATATACCATTTCATATTTTCTTGCATTTGTTCTTGTTTTTTCTTGGTTTTGCCCTCTTGAATCTTTCACTAAATTTTCTCACACAAGGGACTGTGTGATTTAAGTTTGGGGGAGGGTTCAAGAGATGATTTAACCTTGTTTTCTTTGTTCTTAGTTTTTCATTATCTTTTGCATAGAAAAACCAAAAAAATCATAAAATTTTCAAAAAATCCAAAAATATTTTCATCTTTTTGCATTCATATTTGTTAGACTTGTTTAGGATTGCATTTTTCACTTGCATTGTTGATTTGACTTTGAAAACTTGTCCATCTTTTGCGATTTCTTGAGTGCCCTGTTTTTAGATTCTTTTGTGCATTAGGGTGAGATTGATTGAGCAACAAGAACCATGTTTATCTTGATCATATCACTGCATGCACATCTCATTCAACCATTGCTGTGATTTGATGCATTTCCCTATCTATTTGAACCATAACTTGATCTTTAATTACCAATGCTTGCATTTGATTTCAACTCATGGCTACCACATACATATCTGGACATTCTTTACCTATTTTCATATCCCTTTGCTTGTCCAGATAGCTGATCTCTATCTTTGAGACAGTTACCACACCTTAAACCTAAGCCTTTTCATTTCAAACCCCATATTATCTCTTGTGCGAATGTGAGAACCTTTCTTGGCTTTGCTTAGCATAAGGTGTTGTGTTTAAACCGGCAGGGGCAGTAGTTCTAGTTGTCTAGTTCTCTTGGGATTGTTTTCAGGCTAAGTTTGGGGGTGCCAACTCGAGCTCGATCGAGTTGGGTGTAAAAACCAGAAAAGTGGTAAAAGTTGGGAAAAACCCAAAGGAAAAAGAGTTTAGTTAAGTCCAGGGAGTTGGCAGTGTTAAAAAGGGTCTAGTAAAGGTTTGGGAAGTTAAAAAAGGAAAGTAAAAAGGGTTCTAAGTAGAATGAAAAGAAGGCAAAGCCTCAAGTGTCAAAAAGGAAAGAAAAGTTCCCTAAGTGTTTAGAAAATCCCAAACCGCTAGATGTTACCTCAAGAAGCCTCTCCCTAGGAAGTTCTTAAAAGAAAAGTGAGCAAAGCTCCTCAGTTTCAAAGGCGAAATGCCAAAAAGGGTAGTTAGGATTTTGTTCTAAAAAGCTCTAAGTGTTGAACTCGATCGAGTTAGGATTAGGCGGCTCGAGCTGCTGTTCTTGCATCATCTTTGGTTCTAACACTTAGCCTTCTGCCAAAGCAAAGCCACTTTCTTGAGAGATCCCTGTTACTAAACCACCATACAAAAGAGACCCTCTTTGTCTCTTAACCCATAAACCCTTGAAACCAAATGAGTTGATTGATCTTGCATGTTTTTGGTTCACTGTTTTTGCTTAATGAATGTTAAAGGGATTTGCTGATTTGAATGCATTGTTTGAGTGACTGTGAAGTGGGATTGATGTTGATAAGCATGGTTAAATCTTAATGAATATCTCTCACCTTGTTGCATTCTAGAATCTCTAAGTTGGACATTTAGCAAATCGCTTTTGAGGACATGTTTTTAAGTGTTGAATCAAGCTTGTTTTCAAACCTCATCTCTTTCTTGTTCTATTTGTTTGCTTGAGGGCAAGCAAAGTTCAAGTTTGGGGGTGTTGATGTACTTGCATTTTACATAGTTTTAGCACATCTTTTATGCATCTTTTGCATAGTTTTAGCTTCCATTTGCATCATATCTTGTTCCTTTTCTCTTCTTATGCATTCATGTAGTTTTAGGTTGCATTTGCATACATATGCATGTTTGGTCCTTTGAAATAGGTCTTTTGGAGCATTCTGGAGCATATGGGACATGAGGAGCATGGAAGGCATGGACGCAGCTCATCTTGAAGACCAGCTCGACCATCCACTCGACCAACCGGTCGAGTTCCTCAACTCGACCGGCCAAGCTTCAACTCGATCGAGCTGGGAGTCAAAGTCAAACCCGAAAAATGTTGCTTCCCCCTTGACTTTCCCTTTGACCCTAAACCTAATCCTCTTTG
This sequence comes from Microthlaspi erraticum, assembly GCA_902728155.2. Taxonomy (NCBI): domain Eukaryota; kingdom Viridiplantae; phylum Streptophyta; class Magnoliopsida; order Brassicales; family Brassicaceae; genus Microthlaspi; species Microthlaspi erraticum. Next base: position 135,908 of record CACVBM020001166.1, read on the forward strand.
TATTTAGCCACGAAAAAACCACCAAGCTTTAGATTACTTTTGTTTTAGCTTCTTTTAATTTATTGTCTTTTACTTTTTAGAATCTAATCCCTCTTTGTGTTCTTGATCATGCATGTTTGGTCCTTTGAAATAGGTCTTTTGGAGCATATGGGACATGAGGAGCATGGAGGGACTTGGCACATGGAAGCAGCTCAACTGGATACGCAAAGGAAGAAGGGAGAAGCCATCTTGAAGACCAGCTCGACCGTCACTCGACCAACCGGTCGAGTTCCTCAACTCGACCGGCCAAGCTTCAACTCGATCGAGCTGGAAGTCAAAGTCAAACCCGAAAAATGTTGCTTCCCCCTTGACTTTCCTTTGACCCTAAACCTAAAATCCTCTTGTATTTAAAGGCTCTAAGCCACGAAAAAACCACCAAGCTTTAGATTATTTTGTTTTAGTTTCTTTTAATTTATTGTCTTTTACTTTTTAGAGATCTAATCCCATCTTTGTGTTCTTGAAGCTCTTGCTTCTTGAATCCTAGATCCTGGATAATCTCTTTGTATTTGCACTTGCTTATTTCAATAAAAGTTGTTTAATTTCATCTCCTCTTTCTTATGATGTCTCTTTTATTGCATTTGCTTGTGTTTACATTCATGTGTAGTGAGTAGTTACCCATTAGGGTTTGAGATGGGATAGATTAGAGGTTTCATATGCTTAATCCTTCTAGCTTATGGTCTTAATCTAGATTCTCTCTCTTTTGGATAGATCTTAAGGCTACATGACCACTACCCCTGGCTTGTAAGTCCTTAGGCGACTCCCCACACGAAAGTGATGGCATTCGCTGGAAAAGATCCACTAAGAGCTCCAATATCTCTTGCTCTAGAAATAGAGGTCTAAGGGGTTGGATGGATTAGTTTGGGCAATGATCCTATAGCCTCCAAGGTTTGATTCTCACTGGCTAACCCCCTGTTTCTGAGATCATTCCTTGGTTGATAGCCTTCACCTTGGGAAAGGGTTGGCTAGGCATTGAGAAGCCCAATATCAAGAGAAGCCTTGATACAAGGAGTTTTAAGAGCTAGATTGATTAAGTGTAGATTCCTTTGATTGCAAAACCCTGTCTTGAACCCTAATTCTCTCTTTATCTTGTTAAAGTCGTCACCTTTAGCTTTGTTTGTCTCAACTCGTCCCTAAACTCGATCGAGCTGGTACTCTGCCTACTCGACTCGAGCTCTTGGTCGAGCTACTTTGTTTACTTTTATTGCACTGCTTTTTTATTTAGGTTGTTAGTGTTACTTCAAATCTATAACTGCTTGCTTGACTTCTGGTTGTTTCATATTCTCATAGAGTGACAAGTTTCCCATTTTGGATTGATAACCCTTTGTACTACATCAACTATCATGGTTAAAGGGAATTGTTGACTGTGTTTGTGTTTGCATCTTACCACCTCATCATATACCACTGATTGCATTCCACTCATCTCATTTCATATCTTTTCACATCCACACACAAAACCTTATCCTTCCCAACTCTTGGTTCTTTGTCAACTCTTTCCTTCACAATCTTTGTAGCTTCATGAGTCTTAGAACTGAGGGTGGTACTGTCAATTGTGGCACAAAAGTCTGAACCTCTAGGCTGCAAGCGATATGACACCAAACTATTCACCTTGTGAAGGATCACTTCTTGGTTGTGAAAGTCTATTGAAGCGCCAACTGTACTAAGGAAAGGGGTTCCCAATAACAGAGGTAAATCCTTCTCTTCTTCCATTTCCATCACAGTGAGATCAGTTTGGATGATGCATTCTCCAATTTTCAAGTGATAGTTCTTGAACACTCCAAGAGGAGACTTAGAAGTTGCATCTCCAAACATGATTGAAGTAGTAGGGCGCTGCAAGGTTCCAGCAATGCCTAGCTTCTCTGCCATGGAGAGAGAGATCAGATTGATGCTTGCTCCAGAATCCACTAAGGCATTGTCAATCTCAAGATGCCCAAGTGTGCAAGGGAGAGTGAATTTCCCTTGATCTTTGACCTTTGGTAGGAAGGTGGGTGAAGTAAGCAGGTTGAACTGATGAGTAGACTCTTGTAGGACCTCTGAAACTTTATCACTGTTGGCTAGAACATCCTTGACCATTTGCATTTGATCAAATGCCTCACTCATGCTATCCATAGGAGGCAACTCAATTCCAATCCCACTGAGATCTCTTCTGAACTTGTGAATCACTTCCTTGTGACCTTGACTAAGTAGGCGAGACGAGGAAG
>CACVBM020001167.1:0-120843 GCA_902728155.2 Microthlaspi erraticum
AACAAAAAAAAAAAAATGAGAAGAAAGAGCAATCTTAAAAATATATTAGCATTTTGTTTGGTAATACATGAAAGGTAAACTTGATTTTGGATCAAGATTAATTTGGGCCAAATCTAATATATACTTAGCCCAAATTCTAGAATCCTCTTTAGAAATATCTAGATTTCCACCTCCTTAATAATTGTAATATCTAGAAAATTATAGAGAATAAAATATTTAGACATATTCTAGATAATTGTAATAAAATAATCTAGATATTAGTTAAAAACACTCTATATTTAGGATTAAAATATTTAAGATAATTTGTAATGTGGAGGCTATAAATAACTCTTTCCCCCTCTCATTTTGTAATTAAGAATCAAGAAGTTGTAATAAGAAGTTCTTCTAAGAAACTAAAATCTTCTTACTTTTTTTCACTTCTGAAACACTTTCTCCATCACTCTAGATAAGCTTTCTTTCCAAAAATACAATCAGTTTAAATATTGACCTCTATCAAAACACAGGTAATAGAAGTGAAAATTCGAATTCAACTAAACCAAATTAAACCGAATGGGTTTCACTTTTAAATACGTGACTTGAAAACTTTTCCACCAAGAAAAATCCCTAAACGGACGCAGTCACTGGAGTGAAACCCTGATTATCTAAAATCTCAATGGAATTTCTCAGAAGATTTGCTGGATTCTTCATCCGACAAGAGAACATGGATGGAAGTGGAACAGATAATGAAGATAGGCTGAGCAGCTTGCCAGATTCTATGTTATGTGAGATACTCTTGAAACTCTCGACAAAGGATGTGGTTAGAACTAGTGTCTTGTCCAACAGATGGAGAAATCTCTGGAGATCCGTACCTGGTTTGGACTTGAGCTGTGATGATCTCCGGGAATACAACACTTTTGTGAGTTTTGTCGATAGGTTTCTAGGTTTTAACAGCGAGTTGTGCATAGAAAATCTCAAGGTAAAGTACCAGTTAGGTAGTGCTCATGTCACGCGGTGGATCAACGATGTTGTTAAGCGGAGAGTTAAACATTTATCAGTTATTGCCTATCATTGGTCGATTAATGGAGCCCACATACCTTCAACAGTTTACACTTGTGAGAGCTTGGTAACCTTGGAGCTCCGTGAAGCAACCTTGCTTAGTCCCAAGTTTGTGTTTTTACCATGTCTCAAAGTCATCTCTCTCATTCGGGTTAAGTTTGCAAACAATCTGGCTTTCGAAATGCTCATCTCAGGCTCTCCACTTCTCGAAAGCTTGTCTCTAGTGACGATTTCTTTCGAAAATATAAATTGTTTCCGAGTGTGCTCTGAGTCTCTATTGAGACTCACTCATTTCGAGAACTACTCTATTGGTGAAGATCTAGTAATTGCTATTGATGCTCCCAGGCTACGCTACCTCAAGCTCTCTGATATGATACAACATGTGTCAAGTTTCATAGTAAAAGATCTTGGATCCCTTGTTAAGGTGGATATGGATATTGTGTTTAAGCTGGGTTATGGAAGGAGGTTTCGATCCCAATGATCTACCAAAGATAACATGATCCGTGATTTCTTCAATGGGATCTCCACTGCTAAAGATATGGTCATCTCTTCACGTACCCTCGAGGTGACCTAATTCAAGATTGTTATTTTATTACTTCAAAAAAGATTTTCATACAAGACATATCTGATATTTTTGTTTTTGTTTCTTTTTCAGGTCATTTATGATTACTTAAGATGTCAACCACTGCCACTATTTCCCAACCTATCTTCCATGCGTATCACCGACTACAAGTGGCAAATGTTACCAGCTTTTCTTGAGAGCTTCCCGAGATTAAAACGTCTTTTCTTGGTTAGGATTTTTTTTTTATTGAACATCGAATTTCCTTTGTTATAATGCAAATGGTGAAAGTGTTTATATATATTTAAACTTTTGTTTGTGGATTCGGTTGTGCTTTCAGGAATCTTGTAGAAACCCCCCGGAGAAGGAAGGAATTAGTATTTCATCTGGACGTCCGTGTTTCTTGTCATCTCTTGAGTATGTTGAGATACAAAAGCCATGGACGAATCCACAAAGGAAGGAGAATCTGTTATCCTCAAAACACCGGTTAGTGAGTTATTTTGTTGAGAACTCAACACTATGCTTGGATGATTCCACAAAGGAAGGTGAATCTCTCATCCTCAGAAGACCCCTTACTACTCCAAGACTCTCTGCCTCATGCCCAGTCAACAATCCTCAAGAAATTGACTCTATTCTTGGATAAACCTAGAAATGTTGAAGAATATGTCATCCTCTAAGGAACTCTTTTTTTATTCCAAGACTATCTAGCTCTTGCCAACTTGTTGTTCTCTGATCCTCTTAGTCATCGACCATGAACAAAACAGTCTTGTCTTTTGAGTTTTAAGTTTATGAGAAGAACTCTGTGCTTCTTCTTTGTTGTGATCATTTTGATGATCTGTAAGTTGTAAGAAGATTATATGATCAATAAATAAAATTGTTTTGCTTCAATTGAACCAATACTCAAGTCTCTATTGACTTTTTTATTCATGTTGCACACAGTTTTAACTTCTGAGGATATGTGGATGAAGACAAAAAAAAAATATGTAATTTCTGCTCTCAAGCTTTTAAGTATAGAGATTAAGAGACAGTAAAGCTTAATTAAGTATGTTTGTATTTCAACTTGAAAAAGGAAAAAGACTAGTTGACGAGAAGAACGGCATAGAGAAGCTGGTTCCAAGCATCAGGGACTCCAGGGAGGCACCAATGGCTACAGTCATTTAACTTAGGGCCTCCACCGGCATAAATCGAAGGGTGACCGTCCTTCCTCAGCTCCGTCATAGCCGTCACGTCGAGGAGGTTCACCGATTTAGCCATCCCTTTGAGCACAGTTTTCACTATAGCCTCACCTTCGTTATGTCCTGGGTACTCACTTTGTCCTTTCACTGGTTCCGTCTCACCCAAGCAAGTGTTCTTCGGTTTACCCCATTCACCACCACTTCAAAAACCAAGCAACCACAACATAAATTAATCCCCGGTTAAGTAGTTAGTTAACTATAATCACGAGAGAGAGAGTGTGAAAGAGATTAACTTGACATGCACGGGAGAGACTCCTTGATAGAAAACCCTAGTTTTTGAAGTATCCATGTTGTGATCAATCCACTTAGCCCAAGTTGTCAAAGCAGTCTTGAAAGCATCCATTCTATTCATCTCCTTCACAAATCGGTCTCCCACTTGAAAATAATCCCATCTACATAATCATCATCATCATTGAGTTAGTTAACATTTGTTATGTGAATATGTGATGTGATTACACTAAGCTCAAGCATGAGATGATTAATTAATAACGTACGTCTTAGCACGACCGGTGTGAGACCACCAGTGGAAAGTGTTGAAGATGGCAACATCATATCCCAACCATTGATTTCCGGTACTGATGGAATCTAGTTTCAGAACCAATCCTCTTGCTTTGTCCGCTACCAAATCCACCAGGAACCCATTTTTCAGGAAATCTACCGATATTCCATATTCCTATCATTTCAATTGATAAGTTTGATTAACCGAATCCAAAATAAACATGAATTGGAAGTAAACCGGTTTGAGTTAAACGTACCGGAATGGTGAAGGTGGAGAGCTTGCTGACTTGGAAGGTGTACCTAGCGTTTGGAACGGCGGCGTGAAGCATGCAACTTAGCGACCTCCACATATTGTTGCTCAGTGAATCTCCCACGAACAGTATCTTCTTCCCTCTGAATTTCGTTAAGAAATCTTGTCCGTTGAATCTGCCATTCCACAAATACGTCTCACCCGTTAATTAAATTACTTTATTCATTCAAATCGGGGGCTGTGTATTTTTGCACTTTGAAGATCTAAACATGACAATCACAATATTTATTACACAATTATAATGAAAATTGCTAGACTATACAAAATTTAATAATGTTTCTTATGTTAACAAAATTATTTATTTAATGACAAGTCGTAATTTGAATCAATATGCAATTATTAAAATTGTCATAAAAAGTTACGTTTAACAAATGTATCACATGTTCATTAGTGACGTTCAAGATTCCGGACCATTTATTTCTAAATGAGTGCATGGGAAATCTCTAAGGTCGCTTTATATGATTTCACATGCGATTGCATTGTTATGACTTATGATCAGGTTATTCGGATTTCACAAAACAAATTTCTGAAACAATAATTCAAGTATATTGTGTACTAGATAAATGAATGCGATTATCACCTTGGGATGCCGCAGCCGGTGGGTTGCCACCTGTAATTGAGGTAGTCCTTGTCTGGCCGACCAAACTTCTGGCAGTCCAGTCCGAGGAACGGACAAGTCGATGTTCCATAAAGAGGTTTAGAAGAGTTGTCATAAACCCAACTTCCTTGGTAAATGTTACACTTTGATCCATTATCCTCCTGAGCAGTTGCGTTGTGATCTGATAACTCAACAAGAGAAACAAGAAGAAGGATGAAGAAGAACTGATGGAATTCCATTTTCTTTCTTTTTTGTTAGAGTAGAAAGGACGATTATAACATGATATCAAAGCTAAATTGTTGTATTTATAGACAAGTATTCACGTAGTGGGATGACTGTTTGGTTGTCTAAATTAATATTCAAACCATCTACGGTTTTGGGTAAGTAATAATAATAACCTTATGTTGAATACTTTTTAAAGCTTTTTTCTTTTCAATAAAAATGAATCTACGCGATTTTTGCCATTAGGGGAAGATACAGTCAAATACAATTTGATTTAGTAGATAAAGTAAAATATCAACGTTTATAAAAACCTTAGAACTTCATAGCCGAAGTTTAATTTCAATCAATTCGGAGTCTTTCAAATACATATATAGTCAAAGCTGGTTCGATTGTATACATCGTAAATTGATACAATTTGTTTTTTGTTCTCTAATGATTTTTTTTTTTTTTCAAACTTCTCTAATGATTTTTAACTTCAGTTATTTAGAAACAAACTATTATTAACCACAATTCACGTGTTTTTTTACATCATACTAAATGGATACAATTTTTTATGAGTAAAAAAGCTTTATGCTGTTTTCAATAAAACAAGTATACACGTGGCAGAATGCTAATGGATAAAATGTGGTCATTCCTCAGTTAAACGTACGTGCATTGACCACAACTTATTAAAGCTTTGTTTATCCCATTCCCATGTGATCGTTATAGCTCATAGTCATACGGATACACATACGTCACCCATATTCCTCTCTGAGTTACAAAAGAAAAGTCTTAAGGACCAAGAAGAAGAAAATCAAACCCATGTCAGAAAATGAAATCTGTAGCCGTTATAAACAGAGGCTGACGCTTCTCTGTCCCCTGCAAAAACCTTATTGTGTCGTGACTCGTGATTAAGCGTCTATGATGCTATAAAATGAAAGCATGATTTTGCTTTTCGTTGACTGTTAACATTAACCGCAAAGGTAAAGAACATAATCTGATTACAACCATCTGAACCCGGTTAGCTGATTAACCGGGGTGGGTTGGGAAACAAGACGATTAAATAAGGCTGTGACATACTACGATACAATCAAAAGGGTACAAATAAACGAATATATAAAGTTGTGTTTTGACTTTGATTGAGGCTTTGAGCCTTACATGACAAAAAGAAATTGAAATAAAATCGAAGCAACATACTGAGAATGGTTTGGTCGGACCGGTTTTTCTTGAAGAAATGTACATGTGACTAGAGTTACCTTGTGCTTGAGTTTCCAAGAGTGAGTTCAAGATCATCCGAACCACTCTCCTCATGTATCCTCTCTCCTTCCCACGCCTTCACCAACCCGTTTGTGTTACTCCCAAACGCAAACTCTGGAGGAGCAGCAACAGCTTCCGACATTGGAACATCAGCACCAGAAGGAATCGCCGGTGAGCAAGTCCCGCTCTGACCCGGCGTCCACATTCTCGACCCGTCTCCACATTCTTTGATTCCAAACGGGTTTTGCGAGACGAGGCTAAACGTCGGTGAAGCTGGAACGCTTTGCGCCAGCTGGATCCCGGAGAACCATTCAGAGTCAGGGATGTTACTCTGTCTCGTGGGACTAGGCGGTGTTGAAGAGACAAAGAAAGAGTTGTTGAGTTGTTGCCAATCGCTGTTCATCCTCGGTGTACGAGCTGTCGGAGAGCTTAAAGGAGGTGTTACAGGAGCGCTTATAGAGCCGTAGAGGTAATTAGGAAGTCTTGACGATGAAGAAGCTGAGGATGACGATGTTGTTGAGAGGTGTTTAAGCCAGGGGATGAGTGATTGGCCGTCTCCGGAGGTGAGGTTAGCGAAAGAAGACGAAGATGGGCTCATGAAGTTGGATGAGCCTGGACTTGGATTGTAAGAAGAAGCGCATGGACTTGGCTGATAAGAAGAGCATGGGCTCGCTGTTGCTGAGCCACCACCTATCTCCATACGTTCTATAGGTCTACTACATCCCTGAAACAAATCACAAACAAATAAACATGATCACAAAGAAGTTCTTGAAAAACCAAAAAATTATGTCAAGAATTAGTTCAAAAGTTTTGATTCTGTTAATGTGAAAACAAACTGAAACAGCAAAAGTCATTTTCCTAGTTTCACATTAGCAAATTCTCTGTGTTGAGACAGTAAAGCAAAAGTGGTCACATGCTTTTCCCAAAAATCTTACAGATCACAAAACGTACACTTTGAAGTCTGTGCAATGGACAGTTTTATTGAGATCTATGCTACTTTGCTTTTTCTCTTTATCATCTGAGAAAAAGACTAGACCTCTTGACACAAGTGAATCAGTCAAACAAACATGAGACAGTGGTGAGAGATAGAGAGAATCTTCTTTTAGATTAAAAACGCATAATAAAAAAGATTCAAACATTTGACTAAACGATCCTCTAATTTGCTAACCTACGCCGAAAGAACTACCAGGAACACGTTAGCAAGAAAACCAGTAACTTTGATCTCTTACGAAAACAGAGCAAAATGAGATCGGGAAATCGTAAAGACGAACCTTGCGGTAAGTGGTGCCATCGAGTTCGACGATCCAGCCGGCTTCGTTGCAGAGTGCTTTCAGGACCTCGTTGTTGTCACAGTGCTTGGGCAGCTCGTAGTTACCGTACAGTCTCAATCCGGTGAAGATCTTCGCCGCGATTGCTCTCCGTCGTCTCTCTCTCCTCTTGTTGTTCTCTCTCTCCCTCCACGTCGGCATTCTCGTCCCCGACGTCATCACTCTCTGTTTCAGCAGATCAGTGAGACAATTCCCAGGCTAATTCTCGAGAAAAAAGCGCAAGATTTTCAGATCTGGCGCCAAAGACCAAACAGAACAAACGAATACTCCGACAGTTGCAGCAACTTGTTTGCTCAAAAGTTTCACGTTTCTCCAGCAGTGAGAACCAAAAGAAAAGATGATTTAAGCTGAAGGAAGCGGATGAAGAAGCTCGGAGATTTCGATAAAGCTAAAGTTTCCGGTGATCGGAGGAAGAGAAAACTCGGGAATTGGAGAAGAAGAAGAAGAAGGAGGTTAAGCTAATCATGAGCTCTTCGTGCCAGAGAAGAAGAGGTTGATTACTTTCATAGTGATATAGCCAAATAAAGAAAACAAATAGCCTATACTACCCAATTTACCCAAGTTTTGACCCTATATTTACAAAATCGCCACTAGATGAGGTCACGCGTTAGCACGTGGGAGCTTATACTTATACCCGCGAATACGCAGTTAATTTACCAATTTGCCACAGGTAGAGTTTCATTTCCACGTGTAAGAGAAAACGTTTGCCCTTAAAACGGGGTTTAATTTACGAAAATACCACGAGACCGTTTTGCTGACCTCGGAAGTTTCCTTTTCACGTGATGGTGCGTCCCCGGCGTGACCCTGTAGGGCCCATGAAATGTGTTTTTCACATTCGCGTAGGCACCACTCGCCCGCACCGGTGGCTCGATATATATTATAGTGTCTCACGTGGTCGCCGCGTCTGTGTGCCACCCACGTTGTCTCTTTATCAGAACCTTCTCTCTCTCTGTTCAAACTGGTCGTTCAGAGCTGTTTCTGTCCAACAACATCAATGATTCAGCTGCAGTGAGACAGAACTTGCCAGGTCATCGGCGTTACAGACATCACACAAATAACGGTCTTTTACACAAATAATTATTTAACTTTTTATAAGAGGTATTTGTCCCGAATATTTAAATGTCTAGTTCTTGTTGATTCTTGTCACTTTATAAATTTCAATGATAAGATACTCTAGTAGTTGATACAATTTCATTCTTATTACAATTTGTAGAATATTATTCTCAGCTTCAAAAAAACTAAACCAAATCACTGATTACCAATGAAGCAAATCACTGTGACGTCTACGGAGCAAAACCGGAACTTACAAAATTCCGAACCGGATTCCGATCTGAATTTGAAGTCACAACCGCTTGGCTAAGAGTCTCAATGTTTCCAGTGAGGACTGAATCTTCTCGGACAGAGCAGTGTAGAGGCATCTCTGAGAAGCTTCGTTAAGCTCTTGGCCAGCTAAAGAGAGGACAGGCCATTGCGCTTCTTGAAGAGGAGGAGCTGTTACATGGCGTGAGGCCGAGACAGCGCTCTCAACCATCATTGGAACATCAAACTCAATTGGCTCACCAACCACGACTCGAAGGTTTTTGTTCCACAACGGTACTGGTGGCCTTCTTCCATTGAAGTACTTCTCCGGCATCATCTACAGCCGTCAGAACAATGCAAGTAAGTTCTTTTGAATAAAAAACTTGAATGCTGATACATGACTGAAGGATCTATGACATGTTACCTCATCAAATCCTCGGTGAATTATTGGCAAGACGATAGGAGTAACCGGACAACGAGCGATGAGGCTTGCGGTTCCCCATTTAAGTCGCCGTATAGGAACATCTTCTTGAAACACTTTGCCCTCTGGGAAGGTATGCAGCTACTAGTCATGATTAAAAGAAACGATTAGAGAGCTAGAAAAAAGATCTCAGTATTACTTTAAAATGTGAAAGATAAACAACCCAAGATCCATCTTTTAATCGCTGGAGAGCTTCGTTCATGTGTTCTTGGTAGATTCCACCACCTCTAGTTATAGGTATGCATTTTCCTGCTCAAAAGAATTCATCAACATTCATCTTGAGAAAAGCCAAAGCCAACCATCAAATCACTGAGAAGAAGCTTGACGTACCAGTGCGAAAGATATAGGAGAAGATAGGATTCTTGAAACATATGTCCTCTGCAGCAAGAACCCATCGAGCCAACTCTGGATCTAATGAAAGAAGGCCCTTGAAACCTCCCCACATGACTGGATCATCCAATCTGATTGACAACAAAGTAAATAGATCAACATCAGAAAGTAGATACAAGTGAGTGGAAAGTGATGACAACAAGTAAAAGATCAGAGTATTAAGGTTTATAAAATCTTTTAACTAACGTCGACATGTGATTACTAACAGTGATGAGAGGAACTCCGGGAGGACGTGAACGGACTAGAGTCATGAGAGTATCTGCATTGTGGACTGTCGTTTTGTTGCAAAGATTCGCTACTGCTCGAGCAAACGCACCAACAGCCATTATAACCGTTTTCCTTGGGATTCCTCTCAAGTGATCAGATCTTGCTGCCCATTCCATTATCTTCCCCATTTACGCTTCTTCCAAGGAAATGCAAGCTTCAAAGTTGTCTCCCTAATCAACAAATCACAGCAGAAGCAGAAGAAATTGCATATAAGAACTTGAAAAGCTCAAAATTCAGTGCAACGAATCCATAACTAGGCTTCGATTTCTAAGAATCAGTCTCTAAAATAGTAATGGCGAGTAATCTAGGAAAGTCTTAACGACAGAGCTGAACATTTAGGGTTTATCAATCTCTTTGCTAAATCTATCTTAAGAAGATCAAATCGAAACAAAATTTCGCAAAAGGAAGAACACTTACGATTAGAAACGAGACTTCACGACTGGTCCAAGAGAGAAATCGAAGGAGCTCGCTTGTGACGAATCATCGAGAGAGAGAGCGCAGTGTAATTCGAAGAAGAAGAAGAAGAACAGTCCAATCTGGCTGGTATGATTCGGTACGTTAAATGATGATACCGGTTTTAGAGATGAACCGGGAATTATTGCAACTTAGTTTCTTCTTCTTTCTTCTAGTTGGATAAAAATCGTCGGTTGGGCGAATGGAGGGACATGCAACCAAAGCTTGGTTGGGCTTTATGGAGCCCATTACATTGATGTATTGAACATCTTAGACCAATATACATTTTTTCTGAACATATAAGCTTTGATGTGGGAATTATTGATTTGAGGTTGTAATTTGCATTTTAGGTGAAGAGTTCATTTCACAAATACAAAGCCATAGAGAGATCAAAGATACAAAAAGTTCACAGATATCAACAGTTTTAGAGAAGGGAACGTTGTTGTGTGAAAATGTAAACCTCGTCGTAACCTCTCCTGCAGAATCCACCAGATAAGATAAATGATCCAAAGAATCGTTAAAAAACATATACAGTAGAAGAAAAAGAAGAAAGAGAGATAATTATGTAAATATTGTTTGAGTGGCGTTACCCTTCGTATCCACAGTACGTAGGCTTGTAGTTATAAATGAGATTGCTCAGCACTTTCCCAGAAGTTGGTCTATTCAGTGACTTCCTAGCTTCGCTGCACCACATTCAAACTCAAACCGTGAGAAACCACTTACACATATTCACGAATGTTCTTGTGCTATCCATAAGAAACCACCACATGATTCTAATCTTAACTACGCAACCAGAGCTGATGCATTCTCTTATCAATTCTTACCAAACATTGCATAGAGAACTAACCTGACTAGATGATTTGCAGCGAGCTGAGTCACCTGGATCGCGTCCTCAGAGTGTGGAATTCTGGATAATCCCCACTCGAATGCGTTTTTCTGCACAATACAGAGCTTTCTTTAACATACCAATAATTATACGATAACGCAACGGACCACAGTGATAATTTAGTCTATACCTCAGGATGCCACTGGACGCCGGTCACTGGATATTTTTTTGATTGAACTGTTGAAACATACGCCTGAAAAGGAACATGTAAAAATAGATTCGTTCTATGAGGCCAGGCTCTAGATATGTTAAGATCTTTGTGGTTCTTTGGAACATAACAATACCTTTCCGTGGTCATCAATGCATGTTGTGACAATATTAAAGAAACTAGACAGAGCAATATTGCCTTCATATCTGCCTGGTGAGATACCCCACTGGAATATAATGAACAGTTCGTATCAGCAAGCGGATAGATTGAGGATCATAACCAATCATGAACAAGAAAGTAGAAATGGCAACAAGAAAAACACAAAAAAGCATTTGCCTGATGTTCCATAGTATGCATGACAGAAACGCAAATTAGAAGTTGGAAATACTAACCTGATGGTTCTGCATAACCAAACAGTCTGTATTGAGTTTTTTCAACAACTCCGGAGGAAATCTGCAAATTAAGAAACATTTACAGTTTCATATGGAAATAATTTTCACAATCTGAGATATTAATATACATCATGAAAAGCTGTATGTCACCTTTGAAATACGGTTCCTTCGATATTTACATTTTCGACGAATTGGAGACTAGATGCAGAATTTTTTGCATCAACTTTTTCAAGAATGTCTCTGTTCTGTTACAAAGGCAAGTATCAGAGGTTTTGAATGGAGCCTGCAGATCTCAAACTATACTACATACTATAGTAAATTCTAGGACTTAACTTTATAGCTTAACAAATACATAGTTTAGTTGATACAAGAAGCAAGTAACAAAGCATTCACCTGACTTATGATCATTGTCACGAGCTCAAATCCAAGGCAAATAGCATATACAGGGAAGTGCTCTCCAGCATCATTTCTTTCCAAAGCTTTCTGCGAGGATCATAGAGATATCAATAAGATCCTTGTCTTCGAATCATACATTGAACAACACCGGAAAAAAATTTCAACTTACATTGAAGATTTTTTTGACGATTTCATAATACAATCCTTCTTTAGCCCAACCACCAGTGAATATCACACCGTTGACCAATCCAAGCTTCTGCAATTATCCAAAACGTAAATTCACCAAGCAGATTACGACTTACGAGAGGTAAAGGAACAGATTCCAGAACTGGCTGAGCTCAAAGTAAACTAAATTAACCTGAAAGAGCGATTCCTCGGGTTCGTTAAAGATGAGAGGAATCACACGAGCTCCACCAGCTTCAGCCAATTTCACATACGACGCTGCGATATACGACGCATTACTATCATTGCTCAAACGACCCGACGCGCCGTCGCCAGGGTGGCTCAGAATCCCGATGACCGGCTTATAGTTCAGGTCCGGATTCGGCGCGGAGCATACATAATTCCGAGAATCAAAAGCCCGTGATTCATCATCATCAGCAGCTCCGACTTGACTTGGGAGGAAAATCGCGGCAGGCGATTCGGCGGCTTTGACCATTGTGATAGCATCTGTACACAAGGATAGTAAGATCGGTAACCAGACGTAACTCCACATCTCAGAGGAAGAGGATGATCTGAGTAAAGGAATTTGGAAATGAGACGAAATTCTTCAGTTCCACGATTTTGGGTGTTTTGTCGATTTCAATCACGAAACTAGTATATCCACCGTCCACGTGTCATGGATTTAAAATGCACGTTATATCCTTAGTGTGGGGCCCATCATTCTTCTGTGCATCTTATTGGTTATGGGACTATTGTTGGCCCAGGATGATTGTTTGCTTCAGAACTGGCCAATGGACTTATTTGTGTACGATGGTTTCTACAAAATAAATAACTTTTATTATTACTGGCAAAAACCCATTGCCAAAAGTGCTCTTTTGTTACTTGAAAATGTTAATTTTGATGTTGATGTATGTTTTGTTGTGAAATGACTTGGCGTTTGTAATTTATATTGCTAGAAAGACGACGAACCAAACACAACTACTACATTATTTGGAAAGGATGCAATTCCAAAAAAGAAAATCAACCAAACTAAAAGGGAAAATCATGTAAGCGAGCCAAAACAATCGGCTCCTTGCATTTTTAATGTTACAAAACGTTTCATATTAAAGAAGAAGTGCACATATGACTGCTTCTTAGAAACGGGATCTTGGTTGTGGGAAAAGGTAAACCTCGTCGTAACCTTTCCTGCGAGATAGATAATCCAAAGAAACGTTTAACAAACAAGATAAAACAAACAAGAGTGTTCATGTGTAAAGATGCATCATGGTCCGAGTAGCTTTACCCCGCGTAGCCGCAGTAGGTAGGCTTGTAGTTGTAAATGAGGTTACTCAACACTTTCTTGGATTCTGGTCTGTTCTTTGACTTCCTTGCTTCACTGCACACCACATTCAAACTCAATCCATTAGACACCTTAAAGAGTGAGAAACAAGTGCAAATGTAGAGATGTTACCTGACTAGATAACTTGCAGCGTGCTGAGTCACCTCGATTGCGTCCTCAGAGTGTGGAATTTCAGATGATCCCCACTCAAATGCATTTTTCTACACATACATATTTATTGCATAATTAAGAAGTCTTTCTATTCGTTTCTAATTTTATTTAACTTGTCCATCAAAACATATATCACACGGATCATATACCTCAGGATGCCACTGGAAGCCAGTAATTGGATATCTCTTTGCTTTAACAGTTGATACATAAGTCTGTAAAGAGAGATCATATAGAGCAAGGTCAGATTCTGAATTTATTGAATCATTAATATGGTTTATAGTAACACATTTAATACCTTGCTGTTTTCATCAATGCAGGTTGTGACGATTTCAAAGAAACTAGACAGAGCAGCATTGCTTCGAAACTTTGTTGGTGTGATACCCCACTGGAATATAATGAACATGTCGTATTAGCAAGCTTACAGTCAAAGAGTGACAATATGATTAATAACAAACTATTGAAAATAAAGCATATATGAGCTAGAAATTTTGCCTAACCATAAGAGTTAAAACAAAACGACCAAAGCAGAATTAATATTGTTGAATGCATAATATGCAAACTTTGTACACTTAGTCGCAGTACTACTAACCTTGTGTTTCTGCATAACCAAACAGTCTGTGCTGACTTTTTTCAACAACGGTGGAGGAAATCTGGAAATTTAAGAAACATCACAATTATATGGCAAAACTTGAGGAGGTGTTGATACAAAGAAAAAATAAGAGGATCATGCAAAGCTATGCACCTTTGGAACAAAGTTCCTTTGATATTAATGTTTTCAACGAACTGGAGACTTGATGCGTTATCTTCTGCATCAAATCTTTCAAGAATGTCTCTGTTCTGTTACATAGATAAGGACGAGAGACTTTTAGAATTGAGCCTATAGATCCCAAACTGTACTATGCAATGTATTATCAGCTCCTTGTAGAAGGACTTAACTTTTATAGCTCAACAAATATGAAAATGTTTTTGGTAAAACAAGAGTTTCTAAAGAAGGAAAGAAGAAAAAGTCAAACCTGACTGATGATAATTGACATAAGCTCGAAACCTAAGCAAATGCCGTATACTGGAAAATGTTCTCCAGCGTCATTTCTCTCCAAAGCTTTCTGTGAGAAACATACATACTGTATATTGGAACCATATTCTATAACACACGCAAACAAACAAACAAATCAAACCAAAACAGAGCGATGAAAACTTACGTTGAAGATCTTTGTGACGATATCGAAATATTCATATTTTTTAGCCCAACCACCTGTGAATATCACTCCGTTGACCAGTTCTAGCTTCTGCATAATCCAAAATGTAATGCACCAAAAAAAAAAACTCTGGATTAGTTTTGAGACGCAATCTAATCCTTAAGTCAAAACAAAGATAGCAAGATTCAGTCAGTGCAGCCAATTATAACAGGACAAAGTTTCAGAGATTAGAAATGACCTGAAAGAGCAATTCTTCAGGCTCGTTGTAGATGAGAGGGATGACACGTGCGCCACCTGCTTCGGCGAACTTCACATACGAAGCTGCGATGTACGTGGTGCTCGTGTCATTGGTCAAACGACCCGACGCGCCATCTCCAGGGTGGCTCAGAATCCCAATGACCGGCCTGTAGTTCAGGTTCGGATCTGGCGAGGAGCAAACAGGACTCGGAGAACCAAAGGCGCGTGAACCGTCAACTCCGGTTTGAGTAGGGAGGAAAATCGACTTTGCTACAGCTAAATCGTTCCAAAACAAGAACAAAAATGGTAAACAAACGTAACTCCACATCTCTGGAGCTAGAAGAAGAGAGTCAATGGCAGATGATTCGCTAGAGAGAGAGATGATCTGAGTAAGATATATTACGATTCAGCATTTCTTTATGTATTTAAATACTCGGTAGATTCAATCATTCAACTCCATGTTCACGCACACTCTTTTCGAAAACCAATCTAAATCTTTACTTATTTTATTATCCATTTTATTTCAAAAAACGTGTTATATCTTTTATAATAGTCCTACGTTGGGGGCTTGGGGCCCATATATTCCTTAATTACTGTGTTAGTGTGTTGTGTATTATTTTATTTTATACCTACAAGAAAACGAAATTATTGGCTTGCACGTTGATTAACCAAGTAGTGTGATTTTGGATTATCCTCAATTAAACTTGGCAGCAACATAAAAGTCAAAAACACACAAGTCTTCTCTAATTTTAACTTAAAACATAAAGGATAGATTTAGAAATGCAAAGGATGTCCAGTTGTGAAATGACTTGCCCTTTTTATTTTATCAGATATACATCCTTGGAATACAAGCAAACTTGTGAAATCATGTTCATGTAAACAATTGGATCCTTAACAAAGGATTCATAATGAAGATGGTGCACCAATAACAGCTTCACACTTGAAACATACACGTACGACGTTCTTAGAAACTGGACCTTGGTTGTGTGCAACACGTTAATGCAGAAACGTGTTTTTTCATTATTTATTAAGTTGTCTTATCATAGTAGCTACCTCTCACTCTCAGAGTGGGGCCCGTTTTATAAATTGTGCTCCTAAAGATTATGTCGTTTTTACCGTTACCACTGTGTCCTTGTTGTCTACCGAATTACCGATTTCAAAGATGCTGGTTTGGCAATCAAAATCCTAATCTTATATAGCAAACAAAGAGATAAATGAACAAACCAATCATGAAGGCGACTGAAAACTATAATCGGCTGCCTAAATTTAGATCATAATTTACATTAGTTTTTTTTTTTTCTTTTGTTTTTGAACCTTAGAATTAACAATAGTTTGGTTTACATATATAAATTGGTTCACACTCACACGCCTTTCTTAGAAACGGGATCTTGGTTGTGTGAAAATGTAAACCTCGTCGTAACCTCTCCTGCAAGAAGATATACAATCCAAAGAATCGTTTACACATACAAAGAACAGAGTAAAACAAGAAAAATCTGTGTATAGATGAGTCCGAGTAGTAGTTTTACCCTGCGTAGCCGCAGTAGGTAGCCTTGTAGTTGTAAATGAGGTTACTCAACACTTTTTTAGACTCTGGTCTGTTCTTCGACTTCCTAGCTTCACTGCACACCACATTGAAACCGCAAAATCCATGACAAAACCGCAACACATATTCTCGGCCGAGTGCAAGAAAATTGATATCCTTACCTGACTAAATAACTTGCACAATGAAGTGTCACCTGGATTGCGTCCTCAGAGTGTGGAATTGCAGATGATCCCCATTCAAATGCATTTTTCTACACATAATTCATTGTATGAAGACCTTTTTTTTTATCTAAGTTGTCCACAAACATAACACAATAATTAATATACCTCAGGATGCCACTGGAAGCCAGTTATTGGGTATCTCTTTGCTTGAACAGTTGAAACATAAGTCTGCAAAGATATATGATAACAGAGCAAAAGGTAAGATTCTTGAATTTCATTGAAATCCTTGTTCTGGTTTTATATATAGTAACATATTCATATATATGTACCTTGTTGTTTTCATCAACACAAGTTGTGAGGATTTCAAAGAAACTAGACAGAGCAGGATCGCCTCTGAAGTTTTCTGGTGTGATACCATACTTGAATAAATAATAACAATTCATATCAGCAAGCATACACAAATGACCATAAAGGTAGAACAAAACGACCAAAGCATCAGAGTTTAAGCTTCATTATGTAGCAATTAGAGGTTGTAATACTACTAACCTTGTGTTTTTGCATAACCAAACAGTCTGTATTGAGCTTTTTCAACAAGTCTGGAGGAAATCTGCAAATATATGATATATATATATATATATATATATATATGGAATCATTTTCAATTAATATAAACTAAAAGGATCATGAAAAGCTATGAACCTTTGGAATAAAGTGCCTTGGATATTAACATTTTCAACGAACTGAAGAGTTGATGCATTATCTTCTGCATCAAACCTCTCAAGAATGTCTCTGTTCTGTTACAAAGACAATGATTAGAGAATTTAGAATGAATCCCACAGATCCCAAAAGTATACTATCTCTATGTAATGTATTCTCAGCTCCTTGTCTACCAATGAGACGGCTTGAAGAAAGAGTCAAACCTGACTGATGATAATTGACATAAGCTCGAATCCTAAGCAAATGCCATACACTGGAAAATGCTCTCCAGCGTCATTTCTCTCCAAAGCTTTCTGTGAAACAACAAACACATATTTTTCTACCGACGACGACTTACAGTGTAACCAAATAGATAAATAGTGAACCACCGAAAATTAGACGACTTACATTGAAGATTTTGTTGACGATATCGAAATATTCATACTTTTTAGCCCAGCCACCAGTGAATATCACACCGTTGACCAGTTCAAGCTTCTGCAGAATCCAAAACGTAATTCACCGGAAAAACAAAAAACAAAAAAAAACAAAACTTTGGATTAATTATTTTGGGAAGTAATTCAATTTTGAAATGTCAAAAACCTGTAAAAATTAGACATTTGACCTGAAAGAGCAATTCTTCAGGCTCGTTGTAGATGAGAGGGATGACACGTGCGCCACCTGCCTCGGCGAACTTCACATACGACGCGGCGATGTACGTCGAGCTCTTATCATTGCTCAGCCGACCCGACGCGCCGTCTCCAGGGTGGCTCACAATCCCGATGACCGGCCTGTAGTTCAGGCTCGGATTCGGAGAGGAGCTAACCGGATTCGTAGAACCAAAGGCGCCTGAACCGTCAATTCCGGTTTGACTACCTGTATATGGTTCCAAAACAAGATTAAGCAAAAAAAAAAAAAAAAAAAAAACGGTAAACAAATGTAACTCCGAAACAAGAAGAAGAGAGGATTACGTTTATATGAACCGTCGTCGTCGTGTATCATCTGATTCTTCTGCACAGCTGATTCAATCATTCAACTTCACGAACACTCTTTTCCAAAACCAATCCACTTTCTTTCTTTCTCTAAGTTATCCATTTGCAGAATTAAAAACTCCATTTATAAAAGTACTCACACGCTATAACAGAAACGAAACGTGTTTTGTAAATTTAATTTCAGTTTTTTTATTACAGTCAATGTACACCTGCCTATCTGACTGGGACCCACTCCTTATTTTATTCTGCTCTTGCTTTGTATTACTAATTTACTACAGGCCAGCGAGAGATTGTTTGCTAGCACAAGTTTTAATGAATGACTCGAATCACTAATTTTTTAAAGCATACAATTGGTTATTAAGTCCTCAAATCAAACTTTAAGCAGCAACAGAAACAGGAAGCTTTAGCTTTGTTAAACTTTCTTAAAGAAGGACATAATGTTCCCTTGCTTTGGATCTTTGGCGTTCCCGCCTTTCTTGCTTCCTGCTTTTGTGGCTGCCGCATTTCCAATGGCTGGGCTCTTCTTCTGCGCAGCAGCTCTGAAACAAGGAAACTCGGATGCTTTAGGGTTTTGTTAACCAAAAAAAAAAGGTTTAAAAATGCTCTATATACATTGGCTAAATCATTTTCAACAACATCATATCATTACCTGTTAACAGCATTTGCGCTCTTGCCATCATTTAACTTCTTGCTTGTCTCAGTGTCGTCTTTCTTCTTCACGTCTGTTTCTTTCTCCTCCCAAACTACCTCAGTCACTATTCAAAAGAGGATTGTATATAAGTAAGTAAGAGAAATATTGACATCACAAGGCAGTGCTTGCATAAATATACACTTTTACCTTCTCTGCCACGGTCATCAATCCGTGTCTTCAACACTTTTTTCCTTTTAGGTGAGCTAGGAGCTCCACTATTTCTTCCCTTTGAGGGCTTCACTTCAGCTTCAGAACTAATGGCCTGTACCTTCTCCATTGACGAAGCCATAGATTTCTCTTTCTCAGAGACAGTTTTTTGCCTGTCTTCTTCTTTGACCTCTCGTTCATCAGTTTTCATCTCTCGAGATACACTTGCGTCAGGCTTTTCTGGAACTGGATCTTTCGTTTGTTCGCTTTCCGGACGTGGATTGATCTTTGGACTGGTAGGAGGAGATGCTAAGCTGATAACATCTTCAAACTCTTCTTCGTCGGAAAAATCAAATATCACCTTTCTTTTCCTGCTATCATTCTTAGCCGCTCTCCCGAAATCGACATCCCGGGTCTCATCATCACTGCCTCTCTTCTTCTCAGCATCGTTAGAAGGTTTTTGAGCTTCTGCACCAAAATTACAGAACGTTTCATATAGATGAACAAAACTAACTAAAACAGACACCAAGTAAAGCCATACACCATTGGATCAGTACCCTAAGGCATGAACAGATTAGAGAAAAAACCTGAATGATCATGGTTTTTGACCTCTATTGTAGCAGAATCATCTTCTGCTTTCACAGGCACACGACCCCACATGTTTTTCAACGAACCACCACCAGTTCCATTCACACTCTTTTCGCTCTGACCATTCTTTTTATTAGCCGGCACAGAGGATTTCACAGACTGGGTTTGAGCTGGAGCAGTCTTAGTTTCACTTTTAGCCTGATGGCCAAACTTAGGGACTGATTGTTCTGCACTTCTCACACTTTCAGTTCGCGGCGGGGCTGTGACATCTACAGTGGCTCCCTCTATATCTCGCTTTACAAAAGAATTAGAGATGCCACAAAACCTGGTAACAAAAACAAACACACATCTCTCTAGTTTATATGGCAAGGCTGAGTCAACCAGTAGTGGAAAGCTTTCATGCAATAGTAAGAAAAGGTGTTACCTGTTGTCTCTCAAACAATTATTAGCGAGAGGAGGCTCCTTGAAAAGTTCTTCTGCTTGTACGAACTCTGTGTTCCAAATGGCTGCTGGATCCATCGGAATGCTTGCTTGAACACTGTATATCTGAGCAAAATATTTCCCATTGAACTCTTTCTCCACTTCTGCACCAGAATCAATGACATAAAAGTGTCAAACCGTTACCAAATGAGACATCAAACGAAATTCGTAAATCCAAGAGAACTATCTGCGATAAACACTGTACTACTTTGCAAGCGAAACCTTATACAAAAGACAGTCATGGAAGATAGCAAAGAGAAGAGAGTTTAGCCAGATAGGGAAGTGTGACCTGAAAGTTTGGAGCTTGATACAAGCCTCGTGTGGTAATCGGAAGGATTGTTCTTTCGCCACCCAGAAACAGTATATACAACTTCCAAATCCTTTCCGCGTTTCTCGACGAAATCTTTGAGCAATCTAATAACAATGGAGCCATGGTTATTAGGGAAAACAAATCTGGAATTAGCCAAAAGCAAGTGAAATCCAAATTGAGGGGGAACAATGTACCTTTTGGCAGTTTTTGATGAAAGCGAGAAGTTTCGACTTAGCCATTTGTAAGATACCTGAAACCAAATTGGATTTGACCGAATCAGTCATTATAACCCAGATTTCTCAATTCTACATCAAAACCTCCGAATAATCCCAGGGAGAACAAAACTCTCTTTCAGTTACGACATATAGAAGCTTCGGAATTAAACAAATAATTCTCTTTCAATCACGTTTAATTTTAAAAATCACTGAAGTAGAAATCGGAAACCTAATTAGACGAAATTAAAGGAATAGAGAAATGGGTAAATTACCACTTGAAGCTGATCGGAGACAAGAGATTCGATTTCGTCGAGAACATTTAGAGTTTCGGTATGTGTCGTCATCTTCCCGAATCTTTTAGTTATTTTTTTCTGAGATTTGGGAGGTTTTTCTTCGAGGCGATGCCGCGATTTCCCGCCAGTCCTTTCCCGGCAAAGAAAGAGAAAACATTTCATCGACGTGGTTTTACGATGTACCTCGTGCCACTCACGTGAGGACGCCGAGTTTGATATCTAATTACCTTTTTACCCTTATTCTCTTTTCCCTATACAACAAAATAATCTCCTGATGATAGTAAAATTCCAACTACGTACACTCCTATTCCATAACGTAAACCGATTTTTAAAACTCCTAATCCAAAACGAAAAATGATTTCTTTATCTCTCTCTCTCTCTCTCTCTATATATATATATATATATGGACTCATAAGCAACCACTCTATTCATCATCAATATTTGATTATTTTCAAACTCTTCCAACAATAAACATCCTCACTTGAAGAAGAAGAAGTTATGGTCAGAGAGCTTCCTCAAGAGATAGATCTCAACGCCCTTCCATGTACCATCACGAAGGTACTGACCAAAAGCGATGTTAACGGTCTAAGCCGACTTCTACTAGAGACAAGCGCCGTGGAGACACACATCCTGCCAAATCTCTCTGAAGATGATCAAAACAAAATCCAAGACGGAGTCGGAGTTGACGTTGAAGTGTTTGACGAAGACACAAGGACTGAACACAAGCTGACCCTGAAGAGAATGGTCTACACAACAAGAAGCTATGTTCTCAACGGTGTCTGGATTAAACAGTTTGTCCAAAGGAGAGAGCTGAAGAGAGGAAACAGGATTGGCTTCTTCTGGAATGGTTTTTCTTCTAGACTTCACTTTTGCGTGCTTCCTTAGATTAGTGGATTTTGCTTAACCTTTTCGACATGGATTTGTTTTTTTTTTACTATTACTTTACATAATGAAAGGTTTTTGTTAAAAAGAAATTAGTGGTATATTTTGAAATTTCAATACAAGCTATATACTACACGAACTATCTTGGTTTTTGAAGTATTAAAAGCAGTCTAATATTCTTGATTTGTTGAACTAGGGCTGTCAAAATAGATTTAACTATAGCCTTATTTACCTTTTTGAAACGTTTTACATATTGAATCCAAATTTACAGTTAATTCTGCGACTGAAAGTGATAACTAGACTTATATTAGGTCATCTTTCCTTCTCTTATCTTAACTTCCTCGTCCTCAGGTTGAAGAAGAGGTTTCGTCAAGGCGAATGGTTAGGTTTTCCGCAATCTTCTCTATATAGGTAAGTTGACCAACTTGGGCCTTCGTATGCCACTAAAAGGCCCAAAACTATTTAATTAGTCATTACAAAATATATATTAGTCCTCCTCACTCGCTCTGTTTCACAGAATCCATTCCAATCTCTCTCTCTAAATTGATTCGACGAGAGCTCTCTGCCTCTCTCCAATGGAAAAGCGTCGAGCGAGTATGAGCCAAGAACCGCCAGAGACTCCTCAAGAGATATCTTTATCCCCATACAACGAAACGGAAATGTCTATCTCCGACATTCCCTTACCGCCGGCGAAGAGGATCCGTACGAGTATTAGCCAACAACCGCGAGAGACCACGCGCGACTCTTCTCTCTTCCCATCTAAGAAGGAGACGGAGTTGACTCTCTTCGGCTTTCCTATGAATCCTCCGGGGTATAACAATCAGGCGATCATGAGGCAAGAACCAAGAGAGACCACTGATCAAGACTCTTCTATCTCGCCATCCATGGAAACGGGTTTGCTTCTCTTCGGTGTTTCTATGACTCCGGTGGAGAATAGTCAAGAGCCTCTAACCGACGTTCCTATGTCTCCGGCGAAGAGTCTGAGCTCAAAACCGCGACACATCCCTAACGAGTATCTTTTCTTGCCACCCAAGGAACTGGAGATTGGAATGTCTCTCTCCTCTGCTTCTCCGATGGATACAGATGAAGACTTGATGATGAAGAATAAGACTAATTGCTTGGATGAAGACCCCCTAAACGGTATCGTCTCCACCGCTTTCTGTTTGCACGACGAGACATGGCCTTGTGGAAATCGTGAATACCCTAAGGTTACTTGCGTTCCAAGAGAAGATGAGACAACCGAACAAGAAGAACCAAGAAATGTCAAGGAGCTCTCGAAAGAACAAGAAGAACCGGAGGAGCGAGATCCATGGGTCATCAAGAAGAAGCTGAGCAAGATTGATGTTTGCAACCGAGTCAATCTGAGCGTTTACGGCGTTGAGAGACACATACTAAGACATCTCTTCAAATACGAGCAAAAGAGAGTCCTCGAAGGAGATGGAATCATGGTTAACGTGTACGACGACGACACGCACACTTCCCACAAGTTGCGTCTGAGGAAATGGAGTTTCAACGAGACTTGTTGTCTAACAGATAGATGGCGCACAGATTTTGTCAACAGGAGAAGTTTGAAGGTAGGAGACGAGATTGGTCTCTTCTGGGATCGCTTTCACTCTACTCTTCATTTTCGTGTGGTTTCTAGTGCAATCCCAAAAGCTTCTGCAGAGGAGAAGAAGTAATCTCAAGGAGACAGAGATCGCCTTTCAAGGTTTGGCATAATTATAGGATTAGTTTTACTTGCTATGAAAACTCGATTTGCTGTACACAAATTTGTTACTTTCATCTTTCAATATGCTGAAGAAGATGGTTAAGCAGCCAAAAAAAAAAACTGAAATGAAAAAGTATTTCACTTGAGTAAGCTTTATAGCATAGAGTTGATAGAAGCAAAGCAATGGATACAAGAATCTGCAAAGCCTCCTCTGCTTTTGACATTAAGAAACTCAAGAAACCTGAGGAAGAAAAAACTCTCTGCGCTTGGTTGTTTCTCTATTTTTGGAGCTGTATTCTCTTGTCCCTGATAGGCAGATCAAGCGGCTGCTGCGCCTCGTGGGGATGCTCAGGGCCTTTGTATACTTTCAGGTGATTGAACAGAGCTCTCCCAAGCTGCCCACAATACGGCCACACACCAAGTTAGAGTGAGTCTATACACATACAAGAGACTGATGAAGAAAGAGCTAGGAATTATCAAAACTAACCCGTCCCTTTGGAAGCATGCCGCGGACAGCATGTTCGATGATTCTTTCTGGGATTCTCTGCTGCAATTGGTCAAATGTTTCTACTGTCATACCACCAGGTCGTCCTGAATGTCTCCTGTACAGCTTTTGGTTCCTCTTCTTCCCAGATACAGCAACTTTCTCAGCATTCACCTATAACCAAGATGACCAAAAACAAAGGCATAAGTTATAAGTGACAAGTGACAAACATTCCCCAAGAAATCAAGATGATGGTTTTAAGAAGCTCACTCATACCACAATCACAAAGGCTCCCATGTCAACACTAGGAGTGTAGGAGGCAAGGTTCTTCCCACGGATGTGATTAGCAATCGTTGACGCCAATCTCCCCAGGATTTTGTCGGTCGCATCAACCACAAACCATGGCTTGTCAGTGTTCACATGGTCTGATGCTTTTGGATACCACGTCGTGTTCCAAATGTCCTGTAAAACCATATCACATACTCTCAATCAAAGCTACAAGCCAAAATCTTCTAATAAAGTCTCAATTCTTCAAATCCATTTGTGTATTTGATGCACTAAACAAGCAGATAAGCTTAGACACCAACTTATACATCAATAGCACGAAAATGGAGTCAAAGGCAAAGTCCACTACTTGATAAATCGAAATGGGAGAAACAATTCTGATTCATAAATTCAAAAATCCAGAACCTTTCACTTCAAAAATTCGAGACTTTATCAAGTTCTGTTGAGCACACAAAATGCAGAGATATGAATCATAAAAGCGAAGAAGGAGAAAATATAGTTACAGGGCCATTTGCTTCTTCTTCGTCGAACATCCATCGCTGATTCGCCGGGACAAGAGAAGTAGCAGTCGCCGCCGTCTGCTCCGCTTCGCACTTCACTTGCAATCCTCTTCTCGTGTTCGCGAAAATGCTGACTCGTACCGACGGCTTCGAGGTAGCAGATAGAGAGAAGCCTAGGAACGGAGACCTTCTGTAACTTCCAGAGGCTTTCACCGAAGAAGAAGAAGAAGAAGGGAGTATCACCGTCGAAGACGAGCAGAGAACCGCCATTTTTGTTTTCTCTCCTCTGCAATTTTGTTCTGAGCTTTTCGATTTCTCGGATAAGATTGGGTTGGTTCTTCAGTAAATAACGAAGGTGGCATAACTGTAAATAATCTCATTTCTAGGACCGGAAAGATAATGTAAAACGGGTTTAGTATCCGGTTTGTTATAGGAGCTCCGGATCCAGCCCAAAACGCTTTCTTTTCTTTTTCCATTTTTTTTTTCTCCGGTTTCTCGGAAGCAAAGCTAAGTGTACACGACGGTCATGGCTTCGATTTCGTCAACTCTACTCTTAAATTCCAGATCAGTTTCACCTCTGAGATTCCCGAAATTCTCGGGATTTTCTTCTCCCTCTCCATTCGCTAGATCCTGCCGATTTAGACACCGTAACCTCGAATCCCTTTCCAACGGAACTATTTCGCCGGGAAACAGAGCTGAGGGTGCTATGGCGGCTGCGTCGGCGCAAGGAGCTGTGACGGAGGCGATGAAGCTGATCCAATCGGCGTCACCGACCTGGAAATCCGCCGTGGCTAACAATTTACTGATTTTCGTTCTCGGGTCACCGCTTCTCGTTACTGGATTGTCCGCTTCTGGAATCGCCGCCGCGTTCTTGCTCGGTACTTTGACTTGGCGGGCTTATGGCTCTGCTGGTTTCCTCTTAGTAGCTGCTTACTTCGTCTTAGTAAGTGCACTTGCAATGAACAATACATTACATTAACTTGGTCACTGCCTCTTAAAACACAAAAGTCTCTAATTTGATTGAAATTTCGAGCTGGTGAATGAAGAATGTCCTTAGATTTTAGATTATTAGATTGATTAATCTTAGACTTGATAGTACTTGGTTTTGAAAATGTATCTGATCATGCTCAGAATTGTGATAATTCGTCTTGATTCTGCAAGTTTCCTTATACTTTAGATTTCAAAAATGTGGTTTACTGATTGAGAGCTGGAATGAGTAGTAACACTGAGTTTGCAAGTGATTTTGGCGTTGAAGTTGGTTTAGATGATTTTGAAATATCACAGGGAACAGCAGCAACAAAGGTCAAAATGACCGAGAAGGAAGCACAAGGTGTGGCAGAGAAGAAAAAAGGAAGAAGAGGACCACGCAGTGTGATTGGCTCAAGTGCTGCTGGCTGCGTCTGTGCTTTTCTTTCGATATATCAAGTGGGAGGAGCAGCTTTTTCTCAGCTTTTCCGGCTTGGTTTCGTTTCCAGTTTCTGCACTAAAGTGTCTGACACTGTCTCCAGCGAGATAGGGAAAG
Organism: Microthlaspi erraticum; assembly: GCA_902728155.2. Taxonomy (NCBI): domain Eukaryota; kingdom Viridiplantae; phylum Streptophyta; class Magnoliopsida; order Brassicales; family Brassicaceae; genus Microthlaspi; species Microthlaspi erraticum. The sequence continues at coordinate 26,312 of CACVBM020001167.1, forward strand.
CTTATGGCAAAACAACGTGAGTATGCTAAAGTTACTTGGAATAAGTTAGCTAAGATTTGGGTCTGTTTCCTGATTGACCCTGATACTAACTGGTGCAAATTTGCAGGTATTTAGCCACAACATTTAAGATTGTACCAAGAGGAACCGAGGGAGCTATGAGTGTTGAAGGAACATTAGCTGGACTTTTGGCATCGTTTTTTCTTGCCTCGATTGGGTGTTTCCTGGGTCAGGTACTTGAGGTTATTTAATATTTTGTTCAGCATTCTTCAACTGATATCTTGTTTGGTATTTAATATTTTGTTTGGTATCTTGAGCACAGATAACTCCTCCAGAAGCAGCTGTATGTGTACTAGCTTCCCAGATTGCCAATCTTGGAGAAAGCATAATAGGTGCATCTTTTCAAGACAAACAAGGATTTGAATGGGTATGCTCTCTTCAATTGAATTCTCTCTCGTTTTGTTTGCTTTCACTTCTGTCTACTTATTTGTCAATGAGTAGAAAAACACTTTCCATTTCATAAACCTTTTATGAGTTGTCATCTTGTGAAGCCGTTGTTGCAGTTTTTGAGCTACCTAGTCTCATTTCTCTATCTTTTTCGATTTGTTGTTTTTTTGGCTGCTTGTAGCTAAACAATGATGTAGTCAATGTGATCAACATAAGCTTGGGAAGCATCGTGGCGATTTTGATGCAGCAGTTTATACTCCAGAGTTAGGTCAAGTAAAACCTGTCACAAAGTGTCATGGCTTCTTCTCAGTGAAGTTAGAGTTTTTTTTCTTTATTGATGTGAACAGTCTTTATTTATTCGAATTTGTAAATACACTATGTATGTGTATGTAACAATAGAAGGAAAATAAGTTTGTCAAACCGTTGTCTAACAATAGATAGAGAAACTGTCAACATACATTTTTTTATGATCCATTCACTTGGTCTGTCCCACTTACTTCGTATGAAATTCAAACTCTATTTGCTATATCTCATGAATTCAAGAAAATGCAAATGATCACACAATGTAACAAAAGAAAGCTTTAACAAAAAGACAACAGTAGAGGAACAAAAGTTAGTTGATAAGAGACGTGATTCACTCCAAGTTTCCAAGACATTCCTTTTTTTTGTCATTTTCCTGTCGTCGACATATCATCTTTTTCCTTTTTGCCGTATACCTGTAGTGGAGTATAATGTTTACCTTACATAAGATAGATGTTTCTAGTGGCCACTAGAGAGAACATAGGCAACATCGACTGTGACGCGCAACGGACATTTAGAGGCCGTTACTTTTAGAGACGCACAGAAGAAGAAAAATTACAGTGCGTTGCTTCTACGAACCTGTGGTCCGGAATAAGATACGACAAGGGCCCATGGGCCGTGACATCTAATACACAGCTTACAACAAATGACACGCGCTTTTCAGACGCGTGAATTGTACAGCTAATAGTACACCGCCGCAAGTCTCGCTTTTCTTTTTCGGAAAATGATACTCCCTCTGTTTTAATATATAAGGAGTTTTAGAGTTTTGTTTTTTTTCAAAGAATTATACAAAAGTAAATGTATTTTTATTACTTTTTATTATTTATATTCTGTAGATTTCTTTTTCATTGGTTGAAATATTTTGGAACTGATGATAAAATATATTTTATTTCAAAAAGTACAAAAATTAAATCGATTCTTAATCTGTGTGCCAAAACCTTAAACTCCCTATATATTGAAACAGAGGGAGTATGATAATACTGTTCACGATGTGTTCAATGAGAAGAATATCATGATTTTTTTGTATACAATCTGTTCTTGGTTTAGCAGTGACTCCGTAATAGTTTGAAGTTTGTAAGTGTATGTAACCTTCTAATTTCTGGAACTCTTTTTTTGTGTGTTTAATTACTATATTTAGGTGCTTTTTGAACTTAATAAAGTATTAATTACAATAATGTCGTTTAGCGTGATTCATCATCATATCTGACGAACGTCACTTCCTCAAAACCTAACTCTTAAAAAAAGACCTAAAATAGCATTACAGATTTTTATAATATTTGCTAGAATCAATTAAAATATGTAAATTACATCCACGAAAGGAAATTCTACTAAACAACAATTCTTTGACAAAATTAGGACTAACTTTTGACGGAGAAGAAAAAACAAGCCGATTCGCCGCAATTAAAGTTCTTCTCGAACTTGCAAAGTTTGTATAGTTGTTGTGTGGCAGCGATTGGTTAACACGCGTCACGCATTAATAAGATCAATTTAATTTCTTTACTGTATATCTCTCTCTCTGGCACAGTCATCACCAGCTCTCTGATCTCACAAATAAAAAAGCGTTTCCTGTTCTAAGCTTTCACAGTTACCCAAAAGTGTTACAAACTTTTTTTTTTTTGCTTTTCCTCTTTCTAGTCGTTACTGTGCACGCGAAACCCAAACTCGCTGGATTTTGGTTAATCATGGCCGTTGATTCGGCTGACCGGCGAGAAGTCGTCGTCAAAATCGACGATGATAACGGAACCAGCGGCGGCAATGGAGTCTCCGGAGAGACGATGGGGAAGATATGGAGAGACGGAAGTTACGATTTCTGGACTGACGGACAAGGCGTCCTCCACAAAGGGATAAATGACGCGACCGATGCTGAGAGATCCGCCGCGTCGGAGGACGAGAGAGGCGATGACGAAGCCTTCGAGTTCCGGCGCGGCGAGGATCCTCCGACGAAGCTAATCGGTCAGTTTCTCCATAAACAGCAAGCTTCCGGCGAGATTTCTCTAGATATGGACTTAGGTATGGACGAGCTTAATTCGAGGGGTTTAACTCCGGTTCTGGAGTCTCCGGCGTCGGCGAAAGCTTCTTCCACTGGCGCCGCAAACAAACCCGACGCCGTGGGGAGACGAGATAGCCGGAGTAACAGCATTAACAACAATAACAACAACGACGACGGAGAAGTTGTCAAGTGTAGTGGGAACGCTCCGAATCAGAGAAACTCTAGCAATTTGATTAAGATGCGAACTAGGTCACGCCTCTCGGATCCACCAACGCCGAAGCCGCCGCTGCCGCCGCAAGCCACGGAGATGAAATCGGGTCGGATTCCGAAATCCGGGCAGTTGAAATCGGGTTTTTTCGGGAAAAGCCCCAAAAATCAAGCGGAGGAGGAAGAAGACGATCCATTTGCAGAAGAGGATTTACCAGAAGAGTATAGGAAAGATAAACTCAGTCTCTGGATTGTGTTTGAATGGCTGAGTTTGATTTCGATCATCGCTGCGTTGGTTTGCACATTGGCGATACCTTCCTTGCGTAGGAAGAAACTATGGGAGCTTCAGCTATGGAAATGGGAAACAATGGTGTTAGTGTTGATCTGTGGGAGATTAGTCTCTAGCTGGATTGTCAAGATAGTCGTCTTCTTCGTGGAGAGGAACTTCCTTCTGAGGAAGAGAGTTTTGTATTTCGTCTACGGTGTGAGAAAAGCTGTGCAGAATTGCTTATGGTTAGGGCTTGTGTTGCTCGCTTGGCATTTCTTGTTCGATGAGAAAGTGGCTCAAGCAGCGAACACAAAGGCGCTTCGTGTTGTGACGAAGATCATTGTGTGTTTGTTGATTGGGTTCTTGCTTTGGCTAGTGAAGACGCTACTGGTTAAAGTTCTCGCTTCCTCGTTCCATATGAGCACTTACTTTGACAGGATTCAAGAGACTTTGTTTACACAGTACGTGATTGAGACGCTCTCTGGTCCTCCTTTGATTGAGATCCAAAAGAACGAGGAGGAAGAAGAGAGGATCAGTGTGGAGGTTAAGAAGTTTGGTGGTGGTGTTGAGGTTCCTTCAGGGGCTCAGAGAACTCCGACGGTGGTTGGGAAAAGCCAGCTGTTCTCTGGTGTTCTCGCTGGTGGAGGAGGAGGAGGAGACAACAAAGGGATTACGATCGATAACCTTAATAAGCTGAATCCTAAGAATGTTTCGGCTTGGAAGATGAAGAGGCTGATGTATGTAATCAGGCATGGATCACTTACCACGTTGGATGAGCAGCTGCAAGATCCAAGCTTGGATGATGATAAAGGAAACCAAATCAGAAGTGAGTTTGAGGCAAAGCTTGCTGCAAGAAAAATCTTTCACAATGTTGCCAAGCCTGGATCAAAGTAAGTAAAATCACTCTTTCTCTGTTACATTTAACCATATCACATTATGGATATTAACCTGTAGCAATTGCACGTTCTTGTTACCTAGATTCATCTACTCGAAGGACATTTTGAGGTTTTTACCAGAAGATCAAGCTTTGAAGACTTTATCTCTCTTTGAAGGAGCATCTGAGACGAATCGGATCAGCAAATCATGTCTTAAAAACTGGGTGGTGAGAGAAGTTGTGGAATGAATGAATTTACTTAACACTCTCTTTGAACGTTTTCTGATGTGTTATTGAATTTTGCACAAACGTTTTTTTGTTACAGGTGAATGCATTCAGAGAGAGAAGAGCGCTTGCATTGACACTAAACGACACGAAAACAGCAGTGAACAGGCTTCACAAGATGGTGAACATCGTAGTTGGGATCATAATTTTCGTCATCTGGCTAATCGTACTTGGAATCACCAACACCAAGTTCCTAGTGGTCATGAGTTCGCAAGTCGTGGTCGTGGCGTTCATATTTGGAAACATGTGCAAGATCGTGTTTGAATCTATCATCTACCTGTTTGTGATACACCCTTTCGATGTAGGTGATCGTTGTGAAATCGATGGAGTCCAGGTAAATTCACAAACCGGTAACTAAAAGATCTCATTTTTTTCCGATTGTAATGTTTAAAAATCCTCTTTTTTTTGTGTTTTTTCAGATGGTTGTGGAAGAGATGAACATATTGACAACAGTGTTCTTGAGGTTTGATAACCAGAAAGTCGTGTATCCAAACAGTCTTCTCTGGACTAAATCCATCGGAAACTATTACCGTAGCCCTGACATGGGAGATGGAATCGAATTCTCCATCCACATTGCTACTCCAGCTGAGAAAATCATCCTCATCAAGCAGAGAATCACAAGGTACACAAATTTCACAAATTTCAATATCTTAATGTATATTGTATATCAACTAACATTCATTGTGATTGTGATAGCTACATTGAGGGGAAGAAGGATCATTGGTATCCAGCGCCAATGATAGTGTTCAAAGACATGGAGTCATTGAACAGTGTGAGGATTGCGGTTTGGCCAACGCATCGAATGAATCATCAAGACATGGGAGAGAAATGGGCGAGAAGATCTCAGCTTGTTGAAGAGATTGCCAAGATTTGCAGAGAGCTTGACATTGAGTATCGGTTGTTTCCTATCGACATCAATGTCAAGAACATGCCTAATCCTACTGCTTTGCCTGTTTCCGATCGTCTTCCACCTCACTGGTCTGCTCCTCCTTCTGGCAGCAACTGAAAACTTTTTACATGGTTTGGATCAAAGAGGTCATGGGTTTTCTCATTTGTTTTGGTCTTCTTTAACTACGGATTTAGAATTTAGGAAATGATACTACTCGAGTTTAATCAGAGTGTGATATATAAATTTTGTTCCTTTTAATATCTGCACAGTGTTCTGCATTATGGCGTTTCTGTTAATGAAAGCTACTTGGTATGGTTTGCATGGTTTTAGTTTCGGTTCGAGAAGAAACAATGGTTATTTCCCCGGTTTTGCTCCTGGTCAAAAGAATTAAACTGAATGATCAGATCAACAAGGTCTACTAGAGATTGTAAACGATGATTAAGCAAAACCCAGCAGACACCAAATGAAAATCTCTCTTTAAAATCCTTAACCAAATAAATATCTTTTTTTCAACTTTCACAGACCAACTACAGTAGACCAATTGCCAAATCATTTTACATGATCTATATTTGACAAACCGGCTGGTATTCTCCTCAAACCGGCCAAAAGATAGTTGTTGCAGTCGTTAAAACCATCGCCGCCGTTTCCCAATCCTCTGGTTAGGAGACGAACCGGTATTGTAAGGAGTTGAAGCAGATATGTCCGGAACAAACACAGAGTGTTGGTTAAAATGTTTAGGCCAGTTTAGACCAGAAGCTGTAGGTGGAGAATGAATCTCTGGAACCGCCCATGGTGTCTCACCTCCCAAACAGTTATTGTTGTTATCTTCTAAATCTTCTTCTCCTGATCTCATCATCGATGAACTGTCTGAATCTCCTCTCCTACTAGTATCCGCCTGCAACACAAATATAATTTCTCATAATGAGACACCCAAATCAATGAATACAAAGAAGCCATAAGATTAATCAATCCTGATTACTAAAGTGTTACCTTTGATGATCCGTTGTTCTCCATGTATTCATAGCTCTGATCAAAGTCAGTCAATCCGAAAATCTCCTCTATTTGCCACTGAGGAATGCTTCCAGCAGCTGATCCGCTGCTTGCGAAAGGAAGCTTTGTCGAAATGTGATCACTGACTTTAGCTTCCGAGAAAGCTACTTGATCAAAGTCCATCTTTTGAGGATCAGGTGTAGGTAAAGCAAATGGTTTTGTCTCCATGGCTTTATCATCATTATTACATGGTGATGACTTTGTAGTAGAAGGACCAGTGTCTGTAGATTCAAGACCGACTCTGATTCCGGTCAGAAGAAAACGCTGGTGAGCTGAGACATGAGGATTCACAGAGTGGATTGCAACATCACATTTCCTACAGAGTAAAGCTCTATCTTGCAGACAGAAGAAGAATCCAGACGCTTCCTGTCATATTCACAATTGTAAAACAGAGCATATTTAAGATTTTATACCACCAGTAAACTCAAAATTGATAAGAAACTGGTTCATGGCGTCTATAAAACTAAAAAAGTTTCAAACTTTTCATAGTAAATACGAAAAATCACTCCTTTTTAATCAAGAAATTGGTTTATGTCACAAACTCTCATAGCTAAAAAAGATTCAAACTTTTTCATAGATAACATAAAAAAAGGCCCAAAATTTGAGGATCTAAAACATAGATCAACGATTCGTGGAACTGAGAGGAAAATCAAAGAGAGCATACCTGACAAATGTCGCATTTGGGAATGGAAGAGGAAGAGACAGAGAGAGGGACTCTCTGGTGCTTCCCGGCGAGTTTATTAGCGGCGTGAACTTTCTCATCGCAAGCCCAACACAAGGCAGCTTCGTCGGCGCAACATAGCACAGCCGCTTCCGCCGCCTCGCAAACGTTACACTGGATCTTCATCTTTATCTCCGATTCATCCACCAACCAATCTTCTTATTTGGATTTGTGTCGGAGACTTGATTTTGTTGATAAATTTTAGTAAAGAGAGAGAAATGGAGCATCCGGTTCTGTCTCCTCAAGGTTTATGGTTTAAGCAAGTCTTACGTTTTTTCTGAAGGAGAAATTTTTTATCATTTTATTTCCCTCAAAAACGTATTAATATATAATTTTCTGGCTAGCAAAATTAATTTGTACATTTGGATTCTAGATAAGTCGTTGGGAGGAAAATATCTTTTAAATTAATAAAATAATAAATAGTGGCGGTAGGAGGATTTCTTTTCAGTTTTAAATAAAAAAAATGGGGGTCTATGTACGATTTATAAGTGGTGGGGTCAAGTAGGAAATACGGATTTGTTACGGGGGATATTTTGTAGGCTATGAGTGAACATTGCATAGACACGTGGCGGTCTAACTACAAGTGTCTGAAGTGCAGGAGACCATCTCTGCTGTCAGTCAAGCTGTAATAAAATGAAGGGTCTCTAAAATGAAAAGATCGCAGATTAGGTCCAAAGAAAAAGATCCAAAGATTTTTTTTTTTTTTTCTTGCTTGAGGCTGCGCGTGTCCCCACATGCAACCAGTAAACTTGTCTCTCCATCAACACATGCACAAAAATCTTTTGTTTGAATGATGAGATCGATAATAACCAGAGACATGTACAATCATAACTTCATAAGTCATAGCCCCAAACAATGTGCATGAATAGGGAATATTAGGTATTCGAGAATAGATGTTAATGAAATGATACAGTACAAATTTTTCAAACGACAGTCTACTTCATTTTGACAACCTTTTTTGAATAACCAATTTTTTATTGTTTTTTGTAGAAAAAAATGTTCCGGTTCATGCATTATGTCATTTACATATGATAGCGAAATATTTTCATAGAAAAATATCTCTCGTTGCATATAAAATATCAAGATTCATATTGATCCACGTATGGTTTATAGCCTTATAGGTGGAAGAGGATAATTCGGAGCCTACATAATACAGTACTAGATATCTTTTTGTTTTTGTTTTACAAGAACGCAAGCCATAAACAAAGTAATTAACATACAAAAAACAATGATCAATCAATGATTACGAGGTCCCATTTTGATAAAAGATATTTTCCAAAATTAACAATTTGCACGGGAAAGAGAGAGAATTCTAGATGATTACGATATCTTTATGGCTCAAGAGGAGGATCAGATGCGTCCACGTTCTTGATTCAAGAAAGATGGCTACTTCAATTAAACTTCTTCGACAATCAAAAAGATTCAAGAATCAACGAATCTTTCGACCAAAGAATCTTTACCATAACTATACACTAATGGGATTCAATGTACCAACTTTAACTTTATGAACAAATCTCCACCAAATCTAGTACTTCGATCTGACCTGAGCAAAGCCCTGAGGCAAGAAAACTTTCAACACCGGCGCATCGGATGATATCTCGATTGCATCTCCTAGCTGCACGTTGTAGCGAACATGACAGCCGTCGATGTAGATAGCTCCGTGGTCTGAGTACCAGTTAACATCCATGGACTGGTCCGGTTTGAAAGCCGAATGCATTTGACTGGCGGTTGAACCGGGACAGATCGGCTCTCTAACCATGAATTGTAGATCACGAGACAACATTGGCATCACAAACCCACCAGCTGACCTCATTGCAGCAGTTGATCCTGCAGCTGTGCAAACTCTTAGACCACTCGAGCGACTGTTCACTGTCTTTGAACGTATCTCACCATCTTTATTCTTAACCCTGAACAGATTGTAACAAACATTGAGTGTTCAGAGAGAGATCATATCTACACAATAGCAATAAGCTTTCAAAGAGAAAATGTATACACTTTCTAAGTCTAAGAAACTCTTACTTGAAAGAGAACCTTGAAACAGCGGCAGGGCATGGGTGTGCGATCAAAATGTCGTTAAGTGCGTGTGAGAGAAGAGGTTCTGAGTTTAACTTCAATGAGATTCTCGATATCTCCGAAGGAGCTACTCTGCCAAACAAGATTTCATCCAGCACCTGTGTAAAAAATGGCATTGAATACTCTAAGGATCAAACAAGACCAATCACACAAACATGATTCCTCTAGCAAACTTACCTGTTCAAAATTCTCAACTGTTGCAGCACAAAGATGACCAGTGCTTCTACTAGCATCAAACTGGTCGCTAAGTTCTTCAACCTATACTTATAACAAAAACACTTCGTTTCTATTTCACATTCTTTATGAAAAAAAGAAAAATTTATATCAGGAAGGTATGGTTAAACCTCATGAGCTTGTGTTGGGTCAGAGTTAACGCCAAGAACAGGAACAGAGTCATCGATGAAATGACTGGCGTGCAAGAGTGTGCCATCTCCACCAACGGTGATGACCATATCCACATCATGAATAGGCTTCGATAAGTCGTTACGTGAAACGGGTTTCCATTCGACTGGCTTCTTATTTAGTATCTCCTTACACATATTTATAGCATTCTTGTGTACTTTGCACCTGCTCTCAAGATATTGAAGAACCTATTAACACCAAAAGAAGAAAAAACAAGAGTCAGTATAATGTAATCAGGCATTAGAACGCTTAGGCAGAGTAGCGACCAAAGCAAAAAGGAGGAAACTTTACAAGCCATGAGAGACGAACAAGAATTACAAAAACAAAGATAGTTTTTTGAGCGTGTAAAATAAACATAAATGTCAACGTTTCGGACTTTTTCTCTTAGGAATTTCGTCGAACACCTTAAATACGAAATGATCATAGGCGTGATCCGGCTTGGAAATGATCAAAATTTAGATGAGACGCAGTGAGGATGATGATACCTGAGGGTTTTTGATGAGCGATACACCTTCTGTTTGAAGGAATGGGTACGGATCAATCGGTTTCAATAGTAGCAGAAGCTTCCTGATCGCCATTTTCCCTCAATCAATCTCTCTCTCTTTGTATATGTATACGCGATTCCCGGCGGCGCGTTTCTCTCTCCGTCTCTCTCTGATTCCTCGCCGCCGCGCTCACCGGACTGGAGCAAACCACGTCTGTATGGAAGATGTTTCAGCGACCTTCACAGACCCTCTTTGGCTTTGTCAGAGAGAATCGAGGATCTTTGCTTTTGAAAATGATCAAATAAGTTTCAGACCCAATTAAATTTTACCAAACTGGCCCAACTATAAACTCGGCCCCGTAAAGTTCAATATTTTAATTATGTGATTTTATATTCGGACGACACAAGTTGGAATGTTGGATCAACCGATAAACTTTTGCATCGAAGATGGATATTATTTTTATTTTATTTTGATAAAATATGGATATAAATTTGATGACCACATAAGGTATAATCATCAATATCTAAAAAACGTGAAAAACACACGTACGTACTGTTGTCTAGTCCTGACGCCTTTCGGGAACAAGACTTAGTAGGATGAGATATTCAGAATCGAGTGGCAATCCTTTAAAGATTGTCCGGTCTAGAAGTGGGGTAATTAGTTTCGAGATCGTACCGGGAGCGGACCGGTTATGCTCCCTCCACGTGTGTGTGATAGACTGATAATGGTGGTGGTACCGCGTGTAGTGGCCAACCGAACCTATGAATTTGACATCAAAAATATCCGAATTCACGTGATTGTTGTCTCTCACTCGGCCAAATTTAGTATGCTATATTTGTACCACCTCTCTAGTTGAACAACCTAAGACATAACTTATAGTTTTGTCCATATGTTTTGTTTTTTATAAACATATATATAACTTGAATGGCGACAAAACGGAACAAAAGTAAATAGTGTTACATAATACTATAAGAAAACAACCTAACATAATACAGACAAATTATGGTGGATTGTACAAGAACTCACACACACATATATTTACATAAGAAAAATAACACAAGAAAATTAACATGGCTTTGGATATAGCTATTACAAAATTAATTTACTTGAGTGCAAGAATAAACTATGGATTATCCTTATTGGTAGATTTACGCAATTTAAAGTACTTTGTGCTGTAAAAAAAAGGTTCTCCCTTTTATAAATGTAAATGATTGATAAGATTCGACACACCAAATATGATACAAGCCAAGTAAATTTGGCTTTACCGAATTTGTGATAAAAATGGAAAATGTTCGCCTGTCCGAATCATTCGCCAAACCACTCGCTAAGTGTATTCTCTTCCTGTTAGTGGCGAAACTATATTTGCTCTTATGTTTTGCATAAGCATTTTGGACTAACCTGTAATTCGCATTCCTTTTTCTTTCTTTTTTTGTTCATGAATCATATATTTACCACCAAATAAATTACAATTGTTATTATTTATTTTACTAAAAGGGTAAACCGTATAACAGAATCTCAATCAAAATATATTGATTCAGTTCGCAGTGCTTATGAATGATCTGCCTGATACAAATCTTCAGAAGCTGGCAAGCAATATCATCTTTTGTTTTTTGTTTTTGTGAGAAAAGGGGGCAAAAAAGGTTGTTAGTAGTAGAGTAATAATTTAAAGCTAACACACTACGTGCATGGAAAGATCAAACTACGAACAGCGACCATTCTCTAATCTTTATCTTTTTAGCGCGTGGGGTATAATCTCCACAGCGATTGGTCATTCATTGTATTTGAATTTTGTTTTAAGCAATTTGTAATCACATATGTCTATATCAATCTTAATCCAAATATAAAACTCAAACGTAAATAGGCTCAAGAAGTTGACTAAAGAATATATTAACTAATAAAAGATAATTTATTAGCTGATCTAAACGCAAACCGAATTCAGTTGAATCTGAATCAAAAGTGGATCCAAGCAAACCAAATATTAGCATTTTTTAATCCGGTCGTTAATTACTTTTCTAGATCACACCTTCTGCTTAAGTGATTAGAATAACAATTTGGCCATCCAAGATTGAAATCCATAAACATTTTTTACTGTTCGAAATAAAAGTTGTCAATTATATATATATATATATATTATTATAGTAATGGATAATGGAACTTTGGGGTATGGTATGTACGTACGAGTTTTTTTTTTTTTTTTTTTTGTTTGTTAAAGGGTCTATGTACGTACGAGTTATTTAAATCTGTTATTTGATGTAGACTTTAGAATAGTGCTTAAATTTCAAGAAATATCAAGAGTACAAAAGAAAACACAATTTAGTGCACTGACTACGGGAAACCACTGGTCAGTGGTTATTACTTAACTCTCAACTTAGAAAACAGTAGACCTAAAGCAGAAAAAAAATGTCGATGATAATGTACTAATTAATTAAGAAAAGCAAAACAAAAGTTTAGCAAAAAGTGATCCATGCGACCACGAGAAGCATCTTTAATTTATAGCATTTCTCAAATCATAGAATCAAGGAACATAATTTATCAGCACTTTACAAGTTGCAGCCTTGCACCATATTCGATTTATTATTGTAGACAATTTTAATTGACGATCTAAAGCTCAGTCCTCTCATATTAACTACTAGTACAGTAGAACAAATATATAAACCGTATGTAAGATAATACTTGCGTTGATAACAGAAACAGCAATAATATAATAATCGATGAGTTGGTTTACTTGAATAATGCGAATGTGATGACTGGTGAGTCAGATGATACCCATGAAGCAAAAGTTATACGCTGACGTAAAGGTCTTCGTCGTGGTCTCTCATGCGGCCAATCAACTTATTCTATTATTTAAGTAAGCTTTTGGACCATAAGAAAGGGTCTAATAATATTTTAGGGATGTTGAAAGTTTTCACAGTTCTGAATTACAAGATCATCAGAAAGTTGTGACCTTCAATTTATAGTATTTTTAGATTTAAACCAAAAAAAAAAATTACGTTCAATTGAGAGACCTGCTTATCAAGTCCATGAAAAAAAGACATAGAAATTCACTATTAGCATATAATGCATATTACACGCATTATCATCTATAGTTAACCAAAGAATGGTGCTGCCTCCAATAATGCAAGATTCATCAGACAAATGATCAGGTCCTAGCAACTAGCAAGTATCAACTACGAACATCTATTTTTTCTCTAATAATTTCTTAGTTTGTTTACAATAGTTTATTATCACACCGGAAAACAAAAAAAGGTAACCGTATATACTTTATTATATTTTTGTTTTTTCCCAAAGAAAAAGTTCATAGTCTTCTTCATAATTAATGCACTTATTTTGTTTTTAAGTTGAATTAATATTTTTAATTGATAATTTCTATGAAATGATACCTTTTCAGAATATTTCCACTACTTTGACTTAGAGAAACTTACAGAAAACAAAATAGTCTTTTATATACGGAGCGTAGTCAGAACCAATAATAATTAAGATTTGATATCATTACTTTTGGTTGTGGGTGTGAGAAAGAAAATAAAATAGCCCTTAACTTTTGGTTATTTTTGAGAAATTGAAAGAAGAAAAAAAGAGAATTTAAAAGGTGAAAAAAGGGGAACAAATTCCCTCCAAATGATTGGGCCATAACCACAGAAGGCTGCTTTCTCTCTATTGCTCCTTCCTCATCCTTCTCTCTATTTCTCTCTCACTACTCTCCACAACCTCCACACTCTCTTATCGATCTCCGATTGCTGCTTGTTCGATCGCATCGCTCCGTCGTCGCTCTCAACAGCTTTTGTGTTGCTTTCTCCGGCGGCTGCATCGTTCGTCGATCTAGGTTAGTAGTTTTTCTTCTTCCTTTCCTCGTCTCCGGTCAATCTCATCTCACTGCAAGCAGATTTTTCCGATAGATTCGTTTTTCATTATCGAGTCGTTTTGTATTCCTTATCGTCGTCGTGTTCTGTTGAATGGTGCGATGATCAGGTTTCGTGGTTTACATATACAATAACCGGTTGATTTTGCCTGATCGATGATTTGCTTGAAACGGTTTCCGATTTAGATTGATACCGTACGTTTCTAGGGTTTTTTCGCCGATATCGATTTTGTTTGTCTCCGAGATTTTAGCATAATTATATTATATTGCCCTGTTTGGAATTTTGAAATCATGATCGAAACTGAAAATGAAGCAGAAGCGAGTTAAAATTTTGGTTTTGGAATCAATCAGCGGCGTATAACTTCTTTCTCAAGTCGAAATTGAAATATAAGTGATTTTAGATTATAGAATCATGATAGAGGAGATTGTTCACTGATTTGATTATATCTTGGTGGAAAGTTTTTGGATATTAGGAAACAATCCTTAATTTGAAAACATAAAGATTTAGGGAAAGTTCTTGTGCCATATATAACAAACAGGTCAACATGTTGAGTGACAATATAATTTAAAATAAATTGAATTAGATTGACCAGTGTTTTGTTTCCATATTAAGGTTTTTTCCAAATCTTTGGTTTATGATATAAGAACATTAATTAACTCATATAAAATTCTATGATATGCTTTTCTTATAATGATGATGATATGTGTTGGTTTGAGTAAAACATGCTCATCTCATCTCAACTTATGATTGGATCGTATTTAAAGAATGAATCCATGACTAAAATACTCAGTTGCATGTAAAGTTTACTTAACTAAACAGATCACTTAGAGGGAGATTAACTTTTTATGATAATAAAAATGGTCGATCTCTCTCTATCAAAGGGATATATATCTTTCTCTTGAGTTTAGAAGATCTTGGGTGGGGTCCTCATGATTGTGGATTCCGTGCCTACTTGAATGAGTCACTGCTTTATGACTGCAGTCTTCACGGGAAAAGCAATATCTCTCAATCTTATAAGCATTCTCATATCTTCTTATAGTTTTGAAAATGGTTGATACATTGCCACTTGTTTACAGGATAATAGATAGTCTTTAGACGTTAGAATTTAACAAGTGCAAGGTGTTGTGAGTGATTCTTGTTGCCTAGTCATGGGTTTTTTCTTGTGTTTTTGTTATTTTTTTATTTACTTCACTCACATGTTTTGTGGGGTTTACAAACTTATAGTTAGACTTTATATTTTTTTCAATTATCAGGACACATATATAGTCCTATATATCGACAATATCCAAAGCAAAAGTGAGCAAATCGTATAAACTTTTAAGATAAATATATGATGCTTAGATTTGCTGTCGTATTAGGTGGACCACCAGTTTGTTATTCTTTCCTTTTCCTCGCCTTTTGTTACCGACACATATTATTGGACACATCGTATGTTGCTGCCCACGCACACACAATTATAAACACCAACAAGTCGTCTTCGTCTTCTTCTTCTACCATATAAAAGGAACATCGTGTCCTCATGCTTGTTTGTTGTTGCCTTGGATAATCATCTCACTGTTTTCTTCTTCCTCCAAAGTCAGCATATGAATAGTAAAGCTCTAAACACAATTTTCTCTCTTTTTATAAACAAGAAAAAATTTCATTCCGACAAGAGAGACAGTTTTTGAAACCAATTTTCTTAGTGTACATGATTTCTATCGTGCATATCACTCAAAAATTTGACATTTTTTTTTAATCTCTGTTAGAGAGTGTGCTGTAGAAAGTTAGTTGTCGATTTTACCCCTTTTTACAAAGTCACGTTTTAGGTCACTGCTGGAGGAAAAACATACTTTCTGTCTTTCTGACTAAAAGCATCTGATTCCCTTTTTTCTTATAAGCGTTTACTAAACAAGAGTTTGCTTGAGAGAGAGAGAGCCCTCTTATTCTTTAAATCTTTCTTCTTTACTTGAAGAAAAAGGCTTGTGGATATGTATTTACCATTTTGTGCCCATTAGAACACCCTAACTTAATCATTCTCCTTTGCATAATTTGATTTGACTCCTTACTATTAGTGTTTCAGAATTAGAATGAATGAATATGGTACATCATCTGTTTTACACATGTCATCGACATTGTTTGTGACTACCATTACTAACTCCTGTTTTGTTTTTCACTCTGTTCAGACCAAGTGCTTGCACAGCTAACGTGTTTACATGACACTCTAGATTATATTTATCGTATTAGGGTAAACAATTCCTTTCTTTTATTGGTCTAGTAGAAAGAAATCCATTTCCAGTAAAACGAAAAGAAAGGAGATTTTCTTAGTTAGTAGAATTCCCCAAAATCAAATCGAACGTCAGCTTCGGCCGAGTGAGAGGGGTCAGTTTCAGCTTAAAAACTTGTCTAATGTCACTGACTCAAAATAAAATAATGAATTATTTCCAATACTCCCTATTTTACGAATAAAAATTATTTTTAAAATGGCGAAAAAGAGTTTGGTGAGGCGGAGGAGCGGCTCCAGGATCCGGATAGCCGCGGGACCCACAGGAGGAATACTTCAATGATTACGTCATCTTGTCTTGGTAATCAAATCAGTCTAGAAAAAAACCTAATTTTTAATCCAAACTTGTTTGCGAACTGTGTGTGTGTGATCTTTCTCCGGCCTCGTAAATAAATACACCGGCGGTGTTCCCTTAAATAAACTTGAATTTTATAGTTCTTGATGAATTATAGGATTTGCGATACTTTTTGGAAATAAATTAAACAAAAAAGTCATGACTCTGTTTTGAGACCGAATCTTATGGTGTATAACTTGCATGGCTGTGAAGGCTCTGTGTAGTCTGTAAAGCTTACACGAGGATTTTGTTGCTCCCTCCCTATATCTCCTTCTCTCTCTCTTTACCATAATGTCTCTCCCACCGTTCTCATTCACCTTCTCACTATATCCGTTTCCATTTTTCTTTCCGTTTTTTTTTTGTCCCTATTTACTTGCCCCTCTCTCGATGATAACGACTTGAAACCCACCTCTCCATAAATTAAAAAAAAACTCCACATTTTATTAAATCTTGTGTGTGTGATTCAGGTTCCCTTCCTGGTTAGTCTTCTGGAAAATTTTCCGTTTCTTGGATTAATTCTGTGCCATTTTTTTCTTTCTTCTTCTGTTTCCAAATTCTTGGCCAATTACGACCTCAGGATCCTGTGGATCTTATTCTCTTTGTTATCGTCTTTTTAGTGTTTTGACACTATCTTGTGTTTTGTTTTTTTATTTTCCAATAACTTTTTAGATGCTTATTGCTTGGCCTGATGGGTTCTTTTACATTCGGCAGAAGTGAAATCAGTGTATGGTCATAGACAACGACATTTATTTCAGTTTCTTCATTTTTTTCTTCTTTATTTGTGTAAATATATATCTATTTAGTATTTACTTTGATGACACTTGGTTTCTCTATGTGGCCTGATTTGCTCTCAACAACGAAAATGCAGGTTACAGCCGTTTTCCGGACACAGCATAACTTGAAGAAACTGAGCTTCTGGTTCTGTTTCCGTGTGATCATATGCCTGGAAACAAGTACAACATCAGTTCCTCTCACATCCCTCTCTCTAGAACAGAACGGCTCTTGAGAGATAGAGAGCTTAGAGAGAAGAGGAAAACCAACAGGGCTCGTAATCCCAACGATGTTGCTGGCAGCTCTGAAAACTCCGAGAACGACCTGCGATTAGAAGGGGACAGTTCGAGGCAGCAATATGTTGAGCAGTACTTGGAAGGAGCTGCTGCTGCTATGGCTCACGATGATGCTTGCGACAGGCAAGAAGCAAGGCCTTATAACAGGCAACGCCTCCTTGTTGTGGCTAACAGGCTCCCTGTTTCTGCTGTGAGAAGAGGTGAAGATTCTTGGTCTCTAGAGATCAGTGCTGGTGGTCTTGTTAGTGCTCTCTTAGGTAAGGTTTCGTTATCTCAAATATCTTGGTTTTGGCAGCATTCTTGAACAAACATGAAAGAAGGCCTTAGTAGTCCATTTGATATAAAACTGTGACGTTTTGCATTTGAAGGTGTAAAGGAGTTTGAGGCCAGATGGATTGGATGGGCTGGAGTCAATGTGCCTGATGAGGTTGGGCAAAAGGCACTAACCAAAGCTTTGGCTGAGAAGGTACAGAGTTTCTCTTAATCCTAATGATGTTACTGCCAATGAGAATGATCTTGTGTTTTCTTTTGGAATCTTGATGAATTGTCATTTTCTTGATCTTGCAGAGGTGTATCCCTGTGTTTCTTGATGAAGAGATTGTTCATCAGTACTACAATGGTTACTGCAACAACATTTTGTGGCCTCTGTTCCATTACCTTGGACTGCCGCAAGAGGATCGGCTCGCCACAACAAGAAGCTTCCAGTCACAGTTTGCTGCGTACAAGAAAGCAAACCAAATGTTCGCTGATGTTGTAAACGAGCACTATGAAGAAGGAGATGTGGTGTGGTGCCATGATTATCATCTCATGTTTCTTCCTAAATGCTTAAAGGAATACAACAGTAAGATGAAAGTTGGATGGTTTCTCCACACACCATTCCCTTCCTCTGAGATACACAGGACACTTCCGTCACGGTCAGAGCTGCTTCGCTCTGTTCTTGCTGCTGATTTAGTTGGGTAAAGGCTCATCTCTACTTTGTGTTATACAATTTGATTGGTTTAATCTAAATCTTGTATTGTTTGCTTTTCAGTTTCCATACGTATGACTATGCAAGGCACTTTGTGAGTGCGTGCACTCGTATTCTTGGACTTGAAGGAACACCTGAGGGAGTTGAGGATCAAGGCAGGCTCACTCGAGTAGCTGCTGTATGACCATTTTCATCACTTCATCTCTCACATTATTCACACTTGTGTGACAAAATAACTCATAATACATTGTCTTGTTTTTGGTTTGGATTTCAGTTTCCGATTGGTATAGATTCTGAGAGGTTTATAAGAGCACTTGAGGCTAATGACGTAATACAACACATGAAGGAACTGAAAGAAAGATTTGCTGGCAGAAAGGTAAATAGAATCTCTGTTGAAAAGCTCTCCTGAGGTGTTTATTCTTTCTCTTCACTGATTTTTGTTTTTTTAATGGACAGGTGATGTTAGGTGTTGATAGGCTTGATATGATCAAAGGGATTCCACAAAAGATTCTTGCGTTTGAGAAGTTTCTAGAGGAAAACGCACAGTGGCGTGATAAAGTTGTGTTATTGCAAATTGCTGTGCCAACAAGAACAGACGTCCCTGAATGTATGTAGGCCTTTTGTTGTTGTTGTTGCATTTTCTCTCGTTAAAATGGTTTTCATAACACAATCTCTGCTCTTACAGATCAAAAACTCACAAGCCAAGTTCATGAAATCGTTGGCCGCATTAATGGGCGTTTTGGGTCACTGACTTCTGTTCCAATACATCACCTGGTATGTTTTTGTTTTCTTCTCCATCTCCATTCTTGGCCATGAGAGAAAAGATTATCTGCACCATGCTACATAGTTTGAAAATGCTGGTAAAATCCTCATTCCTCTGTCAGGATCGTTCTCTGGACTTTTATGCTTTATGTGCACTTTATGCCGTCACAGGTAAATCAATCGTCTGACCGTCTATGATATGGTTAAAATTGGTATGAAATATGTTTCCTTTCTGGCATCTGATGATTTTCTTTCTTCAGATGTTGCACTTGTCACATCTTTGAGGGATGGTATGAACCTTGTGAGTTACGAGTTTGTTGCTTGTCAAGAGGCTAAAAAGGGTGTCCTCATTCTCAGTGAAGTAAGAACCTTGCACTACTATGCAGAGATTTATGTGTGTGTTCTATCAAAGTTGTTTATAAGTTGTTATTGTTACACAGTTTGCAGGAGCCGCACAGTCACTGGGTGCTGGAGCTATTCTTGTGAATCCTTGGAACATTACAGAAGTTGCCAACTCCATTGGACAGGCCTTAAACATGTCACCTGAAGAAAGAGAGAAAAGACATCGCCATAACTTCCATCATGTTAAAACTCACACTGCACAAGAATGGGCTGAAACTTTCGTCAGGTATGCCAAATGATATACATAACCATATCTAAAACTTTTGCTTTTAATGAGATGATCTTTGCAAGCTATTGAAATGCAACGCTTGACAAATCTGTAGTGAACTAAACGATACCGTAATTGAGGCCCAACTACGAATTAGCAAAGTCCCACCTGAGCTTCCACAGGATGATGCGATTCGACGGTATTCGAAGTCCAACAACAGGCTACTGATCCTGGTTAGTGGTTCTTGGCATCAACTTTTTAAGAAATCAAGAATTTGTTAAGTTCTTGAAAGTTATGCTTCAATCCATTTGTAACTGTAAAAAACGTTCAGGGTTTCAATGCAACACTGACTGAGCCAGTGGATAATCAAGGGAGAAGAGGTGATCAAATAAAGGAGATGGATCTTAACCTACACCCTGAGCTTAAAGGACCGTTGAAGGCATTATGCAGTGATCCAAGTACAACCATAGTTGTTCTGAGCGGAAGCAGCAGAAGCGTTTTGGACAAAGTATGTGTTATTTCCTTTCCTTGTCAATCATAAACACTTTGGTTACTGACTTGGTTTTGAATTAAAAATCAGAACTTTGGAGAGTATGATATGTGGTTAGCCGCAGAGAATGGGATGTTCCTAAGGCTTACTAATGGAGATTGGATGACTACAATGCCTGAACACTTGAACATGGAATGGGTTGATAGCGTCAAGGTAATAAAGTAGACAAACTCAGTTTTTACTTTCTTCACTGCTCTTGCCTTCTTCTGAAATCTTGTTTTATGTTTTTGCAGCATGTTTTCAAGTACTTCACTGAGAGGACACCAAGGTCACACTTTGAAACACGTGACACTTCGCTCATATGGAACTACAAATATGCTGGTACTCTTTACTTCTCTGTTTTTTCCTCTGTTTTCTTGACCACCCTGAGACAGACACTTACTAATCTCAAATCTTCATGTAGATATCGAATTTGGGAGGCTTCAAGCAAGAGACTTGTTACAACACTTATGGACAGGTCCAATCTCTAATGCATCTGTTGATGTTGTCCAAGGAAGCCGCTCTGTCGAAGTCCGTGCCGTTGGTGTCACTAAGGTAAACAACAAACAAACACAAAAATCTCTCTGCTCTCTATCATCAGAGACACATTCTTGATTCTTACACCTTTTTTTCTTTCTCAGGGAGCTGCAATCGATCGCATTCTAGGAGAGATAGTGCATAGCAAGTCAATGACCACACCTATCGATTACGTCTTGTGCATTGGCCATTTCTTGGGGAAGGTGATTAAAAGCTTTTCTTATAATATGATGTCTAGAGTCTTGAGGACTTTTTTTTTTTTTTTTTTTTTTTTTTTTTTTTTTTTAGGACTTTTGATACAAATATGTTTGTTTACATTCACAGGACGAAGATGTTTACACTTTCTTCGAACCGGAACTCCCATCCGACGCACCAGCCATTTCACGGTCCAGATCATCATCTGATGGTGGTGGTGGTGGTAATGCCAAGTCATCATCAGGAGACAGAAGACCACCTTCAAAGTCAACACACAACAACAACAACAAAAGCGGATCAAAATCATCATCCTCTAACTCTAACAACAACAAGGCCTCACAGAGATCTCTGCAAGCAACAGAGAGAAAAAGCGGATCAAACCATAGCTTAGGAAACTCATCAAGACGTCCTTCACCAGAGAAGATCTCATGGAACGTGCTTGACCTCAAAGGAGAGAACTACTTCTCTTGTGCGGTCGGTCGTACTCGCACCAACGCTAGATATCTCCTTGGCTCTCCTGACGACGTCGTCTGCTTCCTCGAGAAACTCGCCGACACGTCGCTGCCTAACTCCTCCTCTTCCTCACCGTTCTCACCTTCGGTTCTTAACTCATCACCGTCCTCATCTTAGAATGAGTTCTTGTAACACAATAAATAATTGCTTTGTAACCATTACCAAAACTCTTTTAGTGGTTTCATTCTAATACAATAAGAGTAGAGCCAAGTGATGAATGAAACAAGACGTGATATATCAAACTGCTCATATTATATGGAATAATCAAACTACAACCCCCAAGCAAGTCTAGTGAAAGAGTTTAACGGGGTAATCAAAAAAGCAATCACAAGAACAATAAACGAAACTGATAAATAATATTGGTGATTAATTAAGAATCACAAAACTTCTCTCTTTCTTCAGGTTGTCTTGTTTGGCTCAAACGCATACTTGATCAAAGACTCCTTGATGGAGAGAAGCTCAGGGAACTCTTTCTTGAGCTTAGAAGCATCCATCTCGTTGTTGCTTCTCGGAGCCACAATGACTTTAGCTTGCTCCTCTAGGTTGAAGTTTGCCCATTTGAACTCAGGGTTGATGTAGTCTCTGTACATCTCCAAGATCTCGTTGTGACTCACCACACCAGGGTTCGTGAAGTTCCATATCCCTCTCAAGTCTCTCTTCGCCATCTCGATGGAGATCGGTAAAAGCTCGTCCAGCACAGTCATGCTGTTTGGAATGTTCACCACTTTGTTGTACCTTGAGATCTTGGTGATGAAGTTCCTCGGGTTGCTTAGGTCAGACGATATCGGCATCCTCACCCTCAATGTACACACATTGTCAAACTCCTTTAGCAGCTCCTCCACCTTCAAGCAAACAAAATCATTAGCACACGTAATTAGGTGTTTAATCTTTGTCAAAAGCAAGAATTAGTCACCACTCACCATAGCTTTGGTTTTAGAGTAGAAAGAGCCAGTGAAGTTTGGTGTGTCTTCTTCCTTGAAACCAATCCCTGAGCCTTCAGTATGCTTCTCATCATACTCAAAGATACAACCAGTAGCGAAGTTCATCATCAAGAGCCCATGCTCTCTACAAACATCAGCAAGAGTCAAGGTTCCAGCTACATTGGCACGGATAGTCTCCGTCTTGTGAGACTCGCACCAGTCAACATTAGGCCTCCCAGTGACACCAGCGGAGTTGAAAACATGCGTTGGCTTAACACTCGCCATATCCTGCAACAGAGAAGCTCGATCCTCCAACCTTCCTTTCCCATACTCGTAAGCAATCCCTTGCTTCTCACACAGCTTCCCAAGCAAACCACCAATCCATCCAGTCTTTCCGTAAATCAAGAACTTCAGAGAAGGCTTCTGCACACCGTTGCTCCTCGGGCTTGGAACCACCATATGGTTCTGACTTTGATTCTCAGATAACGAAGCCGCCGCCGCCTGAGCATTCTCCTCGGATCCATCAAAGTGTCTCCCACCAGGCATCATCAGCATCCTCGGATGAGGAAGCAACGCTCCAGAGACATCACCCCACCACTCTGGATTCTCAGTGTACCACTCCATAGTCTTCTTCAACCCTTCCTCCCATGTAGTCCTCTCAGACCAACCCAGCTTCTTGAGCTTCTCGTCGTCAAGGAAGTACCTTTGATCGTTAAAAGGTCTGTTCTCAACAAACTTAATGCTCGCCTCAGGATCTATGTTAAAGAGGTTGCAAACGTCTCTCGCAACATCGTTCACTCTCCTCTCCTTCTTCGTCCCAATATTGTAAACATGACCAACTTCTCCTTTATGAAGAATCACCTCAAACGCCTCAGCAACGTCTTCACAGTAGAGATAGCTTCTGACATTTGATCCATCTCCATGAATCGGAAGCTCTTTCCCTCTCATCGCAAGCAAGATAAACTTCGGAATCAGCTTCTCAGGGAACTGATTCGGTCCATAGACGTTGTTCCCACGAGTTGTGATCACAGGCAAGCCGTAAGATCTACCGTAAGCCATCACAAGCATCTCAGCGCCAGCTTTCGTCGCGGAGTAAGGATTCGTCGGGAGAAGCTGAGAGGCTTCGTGGTTACCAACGAGCGCGTCCTCGTCTGTTTCGCCGTAGACTTCGTCGGTGCTCACGTGGATAAACCTTCTGATCTGTCCGGTGACTTTACAGGCCTCGAGGAGGACGTGCGTGCCGTAGATGTTGTTCTTGGTGAACTCGAAGCTGTTGCCGAAGGAGTTGTCGACGTGAGTCTGGGCGGCGAAGTGCATGATGGTGTCGATGCCTTCGGTGATGAGGAGGTAGTTGACGAGATCGGCGCTCGCGATGTCGCCTTTCACGAATTTGAAATTGGGCGAGTTTTTGGACGGGTTTAGGTTTTTGAGGTTGGAGCAGTAATCGAGCTTGTCGAGGACGACGATTTTGTAATCGGGGTAGGTTCGGATGAGCCTGTTGGCGACGTGGGATGCGATGAAACCGGCCGCGCCGGTGATCAGAATGTTCTTCGGAGTGTATGACGCCATTGAAGCAAAACGCAGTTTTTCCTGCGTTTTGGGATCGAGATTACAGATGAAATCAGATCAGATCTAACGAAAATCGAACGTGAAACAGCGACATTTTTGAATTGCAGAAACTTTTAGAGATCCAGATCGGACTTAAACAAGAGCTAAAATCTCGATTGTTTCGAGAAGCAATACGATCAATGACAATTTCGAGATTGTGGAACGTACCTCTGAGTTAACAGATCTTGACGATGAACAATTCTAGAGAGCGAGAGAAATGGAGGAGACGATAGATATAGCGGGGGAGAGGGAGAGAAATGAGAAGAATTTTGGAGGGAGAAGCGAAAGTGACGGAGAAGGAAGAATTAAAATTGAAAAAAAAGAGTCTTTTCCTTAGCTTCAACAGAGCAAAAATAGAGAGAACAAGACTCCTGGAGAGGGAAGAAGATGATAAGACGACGACGATTATTTATATACAGCTCAAAGTTACGAAAATGCCCTCTCGTTTCTCTCTCATTTACACTGGGTAGGTGCGCGACTTGAGTCGCGTGTTTCAGATGCGCGTTTTGTCAACATTAACTTCGCATGTCACTATTCTAAAAATGGTCCAAATTTCGATTTCGAAAATCTTATCATAACTATAGGAAAGTAACTAAATTTGGGTATGAAATTAAGAAGGATCTTCCAAAAAATATTACCAAGTAAGGAAAGCAAAAGACTCTGTGCCACATTCTGAGTGCGTTTGCGTTTGCGATCGTGGTTAGTGGTAGGTATCATATATAAATGCTAAACTCTTCATATTCTAATTAGGGACGGTTTCGTAATTTACATAGCGAATGTGGTAGAAATAGATAGCTTTCTATATTTGATATGCAAATCATTTAATGTTAGTTGCCCATATTCTGAATCAGATCACCGACACATTCAATTTATAGCCACTTGTCAGTGAGTGAATCACTAAACTTGATTTGATTTCTTAATTTATTCGATCGTTAGCATTTAAAGCGTCTTTGTAGAGTTATTTAGTGAAAAAACTAGTTTAGGGGGTAGATTGGAGAAACGGGTTTTATCCAAGGACTAATTTTGTAAATAGCGTTGCTAAAGCGCACGTGAGCCACGTGTATATGTGATTGGGTTTCTTCTTCCATCGGTCCGATCAGAGAATCGGGCGATCGGAAAAAATGGCGTCAGCGATTTCTCTCTCTCTCTCAAACGTGACAACGCCGTTGAAATCGGATTCAATCCGCAAGTCTAAACTCACTCCTCAGCATCTTCGGCTTCACTCTTCTCCTAGACCTCTCGAAGTTTCTCTCAAATTGCGTTCGATTACTGTTCCAATCTCGTGCAGTAGGCGAAGAGTTGACTTTATTCCTCGTTGCGGCATTTCGTCGAACGACTTTCCTGCTGAGAGAAAGAAGAGCTTCGGCGAGTGGGTTGAGTCTGTGGGAGAGGCGGTCTCGACGGCGTTTCCGATATGGGTTTCTCTGGGATGCTTGTTGGGGCTGATGAGACCGAGTGCGTTCAATTGGGTCACTCCCGATTTGACCATTATAGGTCTTACGGTCACGATGCTCGGAATGGGAATGACTTTGACCCTCGACGATCTTCGTGGCGCGTTGAAGATGCCTAAAGAGCTCTTCGCTGGCTTTGTTTTGCAGTACTCGGTCGGTTTGTCTCTCAATTACTCTATCACCATTGTCCCTTAATGTAATTTTGAGGAAAGTTGAGATCTTTGAGGAAACCAATTTAGATATTTGATATTGGTAACACAAACTTGTGGAGTAGTAGTTTGACTATCATTGCATTGATCTCAATTCTTGTTTTATGATTCTCTGTGAGAGTTTCAGCTTACACTTTTTGTATTGAAATGGTTAAAGCATGGGTAAGTTCATAACTTGGTGATGAATGGTGTTGCAGGTCATGCCATTATCAGCGTTTCTAGTGAGCAAACTCTTGAAATTGCCGTCACATTATGCAGCCGGACTCATATTGGTTGGTTGCTGTCCAGGCGGTAAAAATACCTACATTATTTACTTGATTGCATTGTATAACATTCATGCTGTGGTCTGATGCTTTTATCATCTGTTATTTGAAGGTACGGCAAGTAATATTGTCACGTACATTGCTCGGTATGTAATCCAAATCCAAACAAAAGTAAAGTTTTTTGAGTTCCATTATACAACTTAGTGATATGAATTTATTTGTTCATGTTACAGTGGAAATGTGGCACTATCAGTATTGATGACAGCAGCTAGCACTCTTTCAGCTGTGGTTAGTGTGACTTAGTCTCATCTGTATTTCCACATAAAGGCACCACATTTTAGTAATCTCCATCTCCGTTGCGTTTTATAGATTATGACACCGCTTCTTACGGCGAAGCTAGCCAAACAATATGTCGCAGTTGATGCTCTTGGCTTAGTAATGTCAACACTACAGGTTCGGTTGGTTTCAGTTAGTTTTGAATTTAGAGCGAGCGAGTTTGTTTCATCATATCTCTCTGTGTATGGCCACAGGTGGTTCTGCTTCCAGTGTTGGCTGGTGCATTTCTGAACCAATACTTTCAGAAACTGGTGAAATTTGTTTCCCCTGTGCTGGCTCCGATCGCGGTTGGAACGGTTGCGATTCTGTGCGGGACTGCTATTGGTCAGAACGCGTCGGCGATTCTCACGTCTGGGAAACAAGTAGTCATGGCTTCAGTGCTTCTTCACGTCTCTGGATTTCTCTTTGGGTATCTGTTTTCAAGATTACTAAAAATCGATGTGGCATCGTCAAGAACTATCTCTATCGAAGTTGGCATGCAGGTAAGTAACAGTCTTCTCAAACGAGATAGTATTAAGAGCTGTTTATAAACTAACTGAAACTTGTTTTTGCTTTGATTTTGGTGAAGAACTCGGTGCTTGGACTTGTTCTTGCGGCACAGCATTTTGGGAATCCGCTCACTGCAGTACCGTGTGCTGTTTCTAGCGTCTGTCACTCCATTATTGGTAGCGTCTTGGCTGGATTTTGGAGACGCAGTGCCACAAAACAGCTACTAGACTAAAAAGAAAGGAAAGTTTGAATTTTCATGGAATCTTTACCCAAAATTTTCACAGCTTTGAGGACCATATTTGGCTAGAGTCTGTCGAACAAATTAACAAAAGGGTTATGTCTTGTAGTTATGTTGTGTTTTGTTACGATCTGAGTGTAATAATCTTTGAATATTTTGCTTTCTTAGTCTGAGATTTCTCTTTGTACTTCTTCCTTGATCTCTAAACATTAAAAATCATTTTGTTGTAGAGTAAGTGATTTGTGGAGGGTAATTTCGGGATTCTCTAGTCGTCGTCTCCAAATCGATTTTCTTTTCCTCATTTGTCTCTGATTTCATTTTCCAGTTTCAACTTCTTGTTCGGTTTCTCGCCTGAAAATCAGCTGTTAACTGGATCAAAGTTTTCTTTAGTTTCCATCTCTTGGTGCTTAGAAGTCTCCATGGATGCCGATGGAGAAAAACAGTGGAGCTCTCTCATAGTACCTTCCGTTCTAGAGATCGTGAAAGAGAAGAACTTTACGACTGTTCCTCCGAGGTATGTTCGATCTGATCAAGATTCTGCTGAGGTCACCGATGATTCCAGTCTGAGCTCCGAGATTCCAGTCATCGACATGAAACGCCTGTGCTCTGTTTCCGCCATGGATTCCGAGCTCGAGAAGCTCGATTTCGCTTGCCAATATTGGGGATTTTTTCAAGTAAAGTCTCTTCTTTTACACCTTGAATCTTTGTATATTATGATTTATATTAAAAGCTTTCTCTTTCTCGGTTTCAATCTGTCTCTTACAGCTTGTAAACCATGGAATAGACTCGTCTCTCTTGGACAAACTAGAGACTGAGGTTAAAGAGTTCTTCAATCTCTCCATGGAAGAGAAGAAGGAGCTGTGGCAGAGAAGTGGTGAATTCGAAGGTTTCGGACAAGTGAACATTGTGTCAGATGATCAGAAACTTGATTGGGGAGACATGTTCATCCTCACCACTCAACCAATCCGATCACGCAAATCTCACTTGTTCTCCAAGTTACCTTCTTCTTTCAGAGAAACTGTAGAGACTTACTCTTGTGAAGTGAAGAACATAGCTAAGATCCTCTTTGCGAAAATGGCTAGTGTTCTTGAGATCAAAAGCGAAGAGATGGAAGATTTGTTCCAAGATGTTTGGCAATCTATCAAGATCAATTACTACCCTCCATGTCCACAGCCAGAGCAAGTTATGGGTTTGACTCCACATTCAGACGCTGCAGGTCTCACAATACTGTTGCAGGTGAATCAAGTGGAAGGACTCCAGATCAAGAAAAACGGCAAGTGGGTTCTTGTGAAACCGCTTCGAAATGCTTTTGTTGTCAATGTTGGAGAAATCTTAGAGGTAAAGAGATAATAACTCTAAAAAAGGCTTTATAATTCTCTCTTATTCTGATGTGAGTGTGTGTTTTGGTTGTTGTGAAGATCATAACAAACGGGAGATATCGAAGCATCGAGCATAGAGCGTTGGTGAATTCAGAGAAAGAGAGGTTATCAGTTGCAATGTTTCATAGTCCAGGAAAGGAGACTGTGATTGGTCCTGCTAATAGCCTTGTTGATAGACAGAAGAAGCAACGCTTGTTCAAAAGCATGAGCACACAAGAGTACTTTGATGCCTTCTTTGCTCAGAAGCTCAATGGGAAATCTCACCTTGATGATCTTATGACCACTTGATGAAAATACACTCATAAACACTTTTTTTCTAGTTGTAGATCTTTGTTTGTTGTATATGAGACTATTACACATTGCAAGGATGTTTGAATTATTATTTACTGTATCTAGTTGAGGACAAAGTCAACGACAACAGCTGGTAAGGTACCCACTTTCACGAGCTCTATGATGACAATTTTTTTAGCATAAAGTGTTACATGTCATTTATTGATTTCAACAAAAGCGGATGATAGTTTTTGTATAAACTCAGTTTTCATTTCATACCGTAATAGTAACATGAAATGCCTTTTGTAGCGTGAGGATCAAAAAGTCGTAAACCTACTTTCTGTTTTTTTTTCTCCGCTTTCACGTAAGTCGTAACCAACTTCTTGTCTCTTCTCTTCTATTCTTCAATTTTTTTTCAGATAATGAGATTAGGAAGAGAAGGTTTTGTTCAGAGAGACAATGGCTAATGCAAAAGAAATAACTTTTTATATAACAATCTCTGTTGTTGTTTTTGTCATTGGCAAAATCGTAATCGCTCTTCTTCTCTACAAAAGATGGAAGAGAAAACACACTGTTCATGAAAACGGATTTCCAGGTGATGATCTATCTTTTTCCTTATGTGGTTAATAATCATTTCTTTAATGTTTCATGAATTTTGCAGTCAAAGGAGGAGGAAAAATGGTGATGTTCAGATCTCCATTACTCAACTCTGTTTCTTCCGACATGTTTATGAAGAAGACACATAAGCTAAGCAACAAAGACATTATTGGTTCTGGAGGATTCGGAACTGTTTACAGATTAGCCATTGATGATTCTACAGCTTTTGCTGTGAAGAGACTAAACAGAGGAACCTCTGAGAGAGACCGAGGGTTCCATAGAGAGTTAGAAGCGATGGCTGATATCAAACACAGAAACATTGTAACTCTCCATGGCTACTTCACTTCTCCACATTACAATCTCCTAATCTATGAGCTCATGCCTAATGGAAGCTTAGATTCATTTCTGCACGGTAAAAAAAAACAAAGCATCAAACACAAAAACTTATGAATGAGAGCAGTTTCTTGAGCGACAAGTTTTGTTTTTCATTTGCAGGAAAGAAAACTGGAGAAAGAAAAGTTTTGGATTGGGCGTCCAGATACAGAATCGCGGTTGAGCGGCTAGAGGGATATCTTACCTTCATCATGATTGCATCCCTCATATTATCCATAGAGACATCAAATCTAGCAACATACTTCTTGATCACAACATGGAAGCTAGGGTTTCCGATTTCGGTTTAGCTACGTTGATGGAGCAGGACAAGACTCATGTTTCCACGTTCTTAGCTGGAACATTCGGATACTTAGCTCCTGGTTCGTATACAAAATTCATTTCTATGAAAGAAAATGAGTTTGGTTTTGATTTTTGTTCTTGTGTGTTTGTAAAACAGAGTATTTCGATACGGGTAAAGCGACAATGAAAGGAGATGTTTATAGTTTCGGAGTCGTTCTGTTGGAGCTTTTAACCGGAAGAAGACCAACAGATGATGAGTTTTTTGAAGAAGGAACAAAGCTTGTTACTTGGGTAACAAGTTGTTTGTCTTGGTTAATACTTTATAAAGTTAACTTCCTCTAGTTTCATTAAACGTCGTCGTGATTGTGTGCAGGTGAAAGGAGTGAGAGACCAAAGAGAAGAGGTGGTGATAGATATCCGGTTAAGAGGATCACCGGTTCAAGAGATGAACGATGTGTTTGGTATAGCGATGATGTGTCTTGAACCGGAACCGGCTGATAGACCGACCATGACCGAGGTTGTCAAATTGCTCGAATACATCAGCATTTCAAAACGTTCTTCTTCTTCTTCCTTTTGATTTATCTCTAATTTTTTTTCCTTTTTTTGTGAAAGTTATTTGTGTATTTATTACGCGTGTGAGTATGTTTTTTTAATAAAATTAATTTCTTGGACCAATCAAATATCAGTTCTAAAATAAAGTTGCACGGGAGAAAAAAGTTTTCGAGATTCGCCTCATTGATAAATGGACTGGAAAAGTGAAAACGTAATCTAGAAGACATTACTGATCTTTTACAAAAAAAAAAAAAAAAAAAAAAAGAAGATATTACTGTTTCTTCTTTCTTTTTTCCTTAAAATAAGGGATAAAGAGTTATAAACAAAAAGCCCTTATCGTTTATAGTTTCATACATACATCAACTATTATCTTGCAAGATTCTCCTAAATTTTTATAAATTTGAGTGCTTTAGATCTACATTTTTTTTTCCTAATTTACAGCTCCACAGCCTCCACTCACGTTTTGATGTCTCAAAAACGTTCTTCACAAACAGACTCGTATTGACACTTGTGCTAAAAGCCTAAAACTCTTACTTTGCCTATAAGCAATTTGCTGGATGATTCACCTTAAAAGCCTGAAAACGTTTAAACAGTATTAAAATAAAAGATATTTGCTTTTCTTTCTAACTGTTTTTAAATTTAAAGATCACTGATGCACTTGCTCATCAGTTTTATTAATAGAAATGATTGTAGAAGAGTTCTCATTCAGACGAAATCAAACAATGGCTAAAGCATGGATGTGCCTTTGCTTTCTCATCTTCTTCTACCTCTCCTCAGGTAATCAATTCATTTACATTACATGTCATTCAAAGTTTTTAGTTAATCGTAAGATTTCCAAGTTCAGTGTAATAGTCTTATTTAACAGTTTCATTCTCATTTTGTTTTCTTACAGAAAGCAACTTCATCAAAGTCAACGCAGAGGTAGATATATGCTTATTAGACCAATTATCATAAAGTACAGCGATGTTTTTTTTTTTTGGTGCAAAAAGTACAGCGATGTTTGTCTCCTTACTCAGTGAATTTTGTTCTAAGTTGTTGTTATAGATGAAGACTTGGTGTGTGGCCAAACCATCTTCGGATCAAGCAACGCTTCTTGATAACATAAACTACGCATGTTCTCATGTCGATTGTCGAATTCTTTCTAGTGGGTGTCCATGTTACTCCCCCGGTAATCTCATAAACCATGCTTCTATCGCCATGAATCTTTATTACCAAGCTAATGGAAGAAACTACTGGAACTGTAATTTCAAGAACTCTGGACTCATTGTCATAACTAATCCTAGTGAGTCAGATCCTTCTCTTCTTCGTCTTTCTAAAAAATATTATCATAGAAAAATGTCAGATTGTAATTTCCTTTATTTTTTACCTTATTTGTAGGCTATGGAAACTGTTACTATGAATACACATGAGCAAAAAGCATATGATTTTGTACATCTTTGTTACAAGAAAACAGAGGAGAATTATGACTTTTAACTTCAAAATTTCAAAGTTTAATATTTTTCATTTTTTCAAGTTTTGATTGTTTGAATCCTGAATTTTCCTTCTGTTACCAATCAGGCAATCAATCATATTTGCAAAAGCGGTTATAACATAGTTAATCAAATTATAGTCAACAACTCAAAAATCCGATTATAGTCAAATTATACAGATCTTCAACATAAAATTAAAAACAAAAATACCAAAAAATATACTTGAAAACACATAAATTCCAAAGAACAAACCAGGTTCAAAAGGGTTTTCTCGGTCTATTGCTATTGGTTAAATTCAACCCAAATATCATTAACTCAATACGATACCAGGTTCGTATCGGGTTGGAACTTTCTTTAGCTTCGCCACTACCGTTTCTATCTCCAGCTTCTTACTTGGAGAACGCGACGATGGTCGAATTATCATATTCGTGAGCACCGTCCCTTGTGTTATCAAATGCGAGGCTAACTCAAACTCTTCCTGTGAACCACTAAAGTTACTTAGCCATACACAATATGCATGTAATACAGCAGTGTTGGGAAGCTGTCTTGTCTTTTTCCAAAACTTCTTATGTGTCCTTCCAATGGAGGTCTCACCTTCTTCCACAGGAAGATTGTTGTTCTAATACATATGCAAAAAAAACTTGTATTAGTAAGAGGCAAACGTTATGGAAGATAGAAAATTGGTTAATGTTGTCTTGTTATAATTTGAAACATTATATGAACGTACCTTGAACAAGGTCTCAATTTCTCCCAATTCTTCAGGCCATGAAACAAAGAGTTCTTTGAGCATCTCAACCTCTTTTGTGTTTGTCATATTTACACTCACCGACATCGTTGCAAACCTTTTCTTAAAATCTCTGGAATCACTTATCATGAATTCATGCCCAATGCTTTTCTTCTCCTTATATTCATAAATATGTCACGCATGTCAAAATTAAGTATCTCTCAAAATAAAAACAATATACAATTGAATGCAAGGGGAGTACCTGATGGGAGCAGTTTATGTCATAGGTGGTGTGAGGAACGCAATTTCCTATATTCCAAAAGTTTCTCCTAAACTGTAGTAGTCTAGGGTTTGCGATAATGAACTTCTCAACCGGACACAAGATAGATCCAATGGAGAGGAATTCCACACTGTGTGTAGACACTTCAACCCCATCAATCTTTGAACAAGATAGATACAAGAACTTTAATTTGGGGTTCCCAATCTTCAAAACACCACTTGTTTTGAAGGAAATGATATATAGTGTAAGAGCTTCGAGAGAAGAGCAAGACATAAGGACTTCATTCAAGACTCCAATCTTAGCGAAAATGCCATCGAGTTTGAGCCGCTTTAGATTCCAACAGTTGTTGAATGCATGTGGAGCTTTGAAGCCGTAGGAACCTAGCGAGAGTGATTCAAGGTTTGGATGGGAAAGTGACTCTGGAGGCAGGTGAAGTGTGATTCTCGGTTTGTCCTCTGGTTCCAAATGACTTTGAATACTGAGATGCTTGATGTGTTTCTGATGAATCAATAATTGAATCCAATTCTCCACCACCACCCGGTCTTCACATTGCCGTGAGTTGTAGAAGATTGTGCATCTTTCCAAACGGCCACGGTGGTCCATTATAACCTTCACATCCAAAAAATGATTTATGACATATATTTGATACATGCTGCACGATTCTTTACAATTAAATTATCAAGAAAACAACCTAACTCTTTGAATCTGGTTAACACTACATTAAATAACCGAATTTACATTGGATTTTACAAGAAACTTATATGGATTTGTATACTTTTCAAGTCTAGGGTTTTTTTTTGTGTGTGAAGAAACGATTAAAACCCTAAAATAAAATACACTGACCTTAGTCACCGAGTTAGCATCAAGAGTAACACAGAACGGAGGAGTTTTGACTTTGCGGATCCTTTGCATGTCTAAGAAAAGGCTAGTCGTCTCCTTCCACACATCCAACCATCGATTGGATCGCCAAGAGAAGAAGATGAATGCTTTTGTGAAAATGAGGGACAAGGAGAAAAGAGACTTTTTGGACTTGAGACTCTTCGTAAGTACGAAAGAAATGAAAATGAGGTTAATTACGAGAAATGAAAATGAGAGAAAGAAATGGAGACACATTAATTAGCGAGATACCCACAAGACTTTCCAATTATTTTAATTTTTTAATTTGCAGTATCGTATCTTAAGAGAAGTTACTGTTTTACTTAAAAATTTTGTTAATAATATGAAGATGAGATGATATGAGATAAAACATCATTTGAAAGACAAAACATATAACTCAAAAGAACAATCTGATTACAGTCAGATTAATACAGTTTAGATCCCAAATATCGGAAACATAAAAACAAATACCAAAAGAAGTACTTCAAACACACACAAAAACTCAAAAACAACAAGCCAGGTTCTACAAGGTTTTTCCCGGTCTTAAATTCAACCCAAATATCAATACCAAATCTGGATACCAAGTCCTTTGTGACGTTTTGGAAGTTTCTTCAACTTCGCCACTACTGCTTCTAACTCCAGCTTCTTACTTGGAGAAACCGACGAAGGAAGCACAATTTCCATGCACCAGACAACAATCCCTTGTGTTATAAAATACGAGGCTAACTCAAACTCTTCTTGTGAACCACTAAAGTTCATTAGCCACACAGTAGATGCATGGAAACCAGTGTTGGCTAGCTGTTTTGTGTCTTCACAAAACTTCTTATGTGTTCCTCCAGTGGAAGACTCACCTTTTTGCATAGGAGAATTGTCGTCCTAATACATATGCAAAAAAAAAAAGTTGTATTAATATTAGGAGGAAAACGTTATGGAAGATAGAAAATTGGCTAAAATGTTGTCATTGCTATAATTTGAAACATGAAATGAAAGTACCTTGAAAAAGATCTCAATTTCTCCCAATTCTTCAGGCCATGCAAACAAGACTTCTTTGAGCATCTCAACCTCTTTTGTGTTTGTCATGTCTACACCCAGTGAAATCCCTGAAAACGTTTTCACAAAATCTCCGGATCCGCTTGTCATGAGTTCATGCCCAATGCTTTTCTTCTCCTTATATTCATAAATATGTCACACATGTCAAATTAAGTATTAACATCATTTATTTCTCACAACATAACAATTGTACAGATGAATGAAAGAGATATACCTGATTGGAGCAGGTTATGTCATAGGTGGTGTGAGCAAAGTATGCTCCTCTACGCCAGAAGCTCCTCCTGAACTGTTGGAGTCTAGGGTTTGCGATGATGAAGTTCTTAAACACACACACGAGAGATCCAATGGAGAGGATATCCAGACTGTGTGTAGACACTTCAACCCCATCAATCATTGAACAAGATAGATACAAGAACTTTAATTTTGGGTTCCCAATCTTCAAAACACCCCTGCTTGTGTAGAAAATGATACGTAGTGTCAGAGCTTCGAGAGAAGAGCAAGACACAAGGACTTCATTCATGACTCCAATCTCAGCTAAAA
Organism: Microthlaspi erraticum; assembly: GCA_902728155.2. NCBI lineage: Eukaryota > Viridiplantae > Streptophyta > Magnoliopsida > Brassicales > Brassicaceae > Microthlaspi > Microthlaspi erraticum. The sequence continues at coordinate 61,854 of CACVBM020001167.1, forward strand.
TCCCATCTAGGTTGAGCCGCTTCAGATTCCAACAGTTGTTGAATGCATGTGGAGCTTCTAAGGTGTAGCAACTTAGCGAGAGTGATTCCAGGTCTGGATGGGAAAGTGTCCCTGGAGGCAGGTTAAGTGTGATTCTCGATTCGCTCTTTCCTTCAAAATGGTTTTCAAGAGTGAGATCCTTGGTGTGTTTCTGATGAGTCAATGATTGAATCCAACTCTCCACCCCCTTGCCTTCACATTGACGTGAGTAGTGGCTGATTGTGCATCTCTCCAAAGGGCCAAGGTGGTCCTTTATGACCTACACAGCCAAAAAAATGATTTAGGACATACATCTTTGATAGATGATGCACGAATCCTTACATTTAAATTGCAATAAATTATCAAGAAAACAACCAAACTCTTTGAATCTGGTTCACGATACATTAAATAACCCAATTTACACTGGATTTTACAAGAAATTAATATGATTTTATCTTCATCTTTGTTAGGTCCCAGATTAAGACAAACCAATATAGATCAAGAACAAGACAAGTCTCAAAGACTTAAAACACAAGTAACATAATTTTCTCTTCATCCCTTGTTAGTCGATCGATGATGTCTTAAATACAAAGGAAAGAAATTAACAAACTCTCCTACAACTATCACAATCCCTTTAGTTATGATCTCATCAATCTTCTGCACACATGCGAGATTTCAAGACAGTTCAACAACAACAACAAAAACATCGCCAAACCATTTCAATATCTCAGATAAACAGGAATGAGGAATCTAAATATGGTGTTAGCAAATATGTTATCTAGGTTTTGATTATTCACTTAGACATCAACCTAGCTAGACCATCAGATTATAACCAGATCTATTCATGTTATTTTCTTTCTCCCAAAACCCTAAGATAATAAAATGAGAAAAGAAACAGACCTTAGTCACCGATTTAGCGATATCAACGGTGGACGCTTTGGGGATCTTACGCAAGTCTAACAAAAGACAAGAAGTCTCCTTCCACACATCCATCCATCGCTTTGACATAACACTTGTCCTCACAATCTCTTCCGTGGACAGTGTCGACGAGATCTTAAGCAACAGGTCGGTGGAGAGTTCGCTGATCTGATCGTCGGTGTTGAACTCATGATCAGGGATAGTTTCTCCCCTTGCATCAGACGATGATGGTGGTCTCTCCATGGGATTGAATCGGCAAGAGAAGGAGATGGATTCTTTTGTGAAGATAAGAAGACTCTTTTTGACTTGAGTCTTCGTATGTAAGGGATATGATGGGTTTGGTGTAGTTAATTACGAGGAGATACGAGAGAGATTAATTAGAGACTAAGAAAATATAACGGACGTTGTGTTGTCGAAAGTCCAAATTAAGACTTTCCAATTTTTATTTTTTTCTTCTTTCATTTGCATAATCTTATCTCTAACACATGACAGGCTGCAAAATGAAATACTTACCTTCTTGGCATATTAATTACATACAGATACAAAAATTTGTTTCCTTGAAAAATTAAAAGAATTCGTATAGAATCTATAGATACACAGATTTAAAGATATTTTTAGAGGTACATTGTACCAAACAATTTTTTGATACAAAATGCAATATGTTAAACTTGTACCAAAGAATTAGTGTATATACACGTTAAAACTCTTAGAGGATACATCTCCTACCTTTTATATTACAATGTAGAAACTAGCGGATATTTTGTCATGCTCTAATATATGTAAAGTCTATTTTCCTCAACGGCACAAAAATTCCAAACCCCACATATTATGTGTTGAAAGGTCAAGTTTAGCGGAAACAAAATCTCCCAGCTAGAAAGAAGAAAAAGAAAAACGAAAATGAATATCATCAAATCAAGAAAACTTAGATGAGAGACTTTCTCATTCAAGTATCTACCAACTAGAACGGCTGCGGCTGCGTTTACGGTTACCTTTACGAAAATATCTCTTATCAAAAGATAAGTCGTAAACGAAATCTCTTCATCACTTCAGTTCAGTCCAATCTTGGTTACTATTTCCAGATATTTAGCATTATTTAGTTGAATTAAGGCCGCTTACCCAACTGAAATATCCTTTTACATTGTTGAATAATACTCACACAATTATTCAGATTGTGCCTTTTTCGTTTATACAAGTCTTTGTTGTATATCAATTTTGTTGACTACAAATACTATCCATTGTCAATGAACTTTTTTTAGGCAAATTAATCTACGTTAAACATAACAAACATTATCAGATTCCACATTTAGTTACGAAAAGCATTTCACAATTGTCTTGTTATCTAACTCCAATTATAGGTCAAACTTGTACGACCATTAACTATTCAAAGGTATTAATAACAACTTGTACTCTCTATTATTACATCTCTTTCCCCTCTATATATAAACTCCATTTACACAAGACATAAAATCTTTTCTAAACAAAAACCAGAATATTCTTTTGAAAACTATTCAGATCATGGAAACCGGTTTAACCATCTTGAAGCTGTCCTTCTGCATCAGCCTAGTCGTGGTAGTAGCATGTGCTCAGCCTCAGGCTCCCGCACCGTGGAACCCATCTATGGGGATGCGTCCGGGAACGTGTGACCGCTACGAGTGCCCTGCCTACACACTGGTTGATACAGGATACGGCTTTGAGATCCGCATGTACGACTCTGCGGTCTGGATGTCCACTGCTCCCATCCCCGCTCCATCCATGACTCAAGCCACCAAAACCGGTTTCCAAAGGTGAATTATGTTTTTTCAGTCTAATTTTTTTTTATTTAATATAGTGGGGTATATCTAATAAATTTGAATTAATTGAAATTTAATTTTAAAAAAAATTATTGACTTTTAAATTATTAAATTGGTTCAGCTTCACCATTTGTAATCGTAATCAAACCGGATAAGATTTGGTTTTCTTTCGGTTTTACATTTCATTAACATAGTGTGAGAGTTTCCCCAAGTTTATTAACGTAAACGTAAACTAAAACTGAAATTGCTTTTTGTTATTTTTTGGGTTGCAGATTACTTAGTTACATAAAAGGAAATAACAAGAGCAAGACGAAGATGAATATGACAGCTCCGGTGATGACACAAGCAACACCGGGAAAATCAATCTACACGGTCTCCTTCTACGTCGCCAAGAAAAACCAAGAGAACCCACCTCGGGCCAATGGCCTCCACGTGAAGCAATGGAAACCAACCTACGTTGCCGTGAGGCAGGTCGGTGGGTACGTGACGGACGACGTAGCCAAGACAGAAGCTGCAGCTCTGATGACTAGCCTCACGGTCGTTAGCAACAATGGCACTGTATGGATTGGGGCCATTGAGAAGAGCAAAGGAAAGTCGCCGGAGTTTTTGATCGCCGATTACAATTCGCCGTCGACCCAGACCACAGCTAGGGTTAATGAGATCTTGGTTCCGTTTAACATGTAAAGAGGTTACGCCCTCAAAATCCGGTTGTTATATATATCAAATTAGCAACTGGATTAGGAGAGGTGGTTTAGAAGCGAGACTGTAACAGCTTCTGAACGACCTTAAGGATCGGTTCTATAGGCTCATACCTCTGTGTCCTTGATTTCTAAGGAGACTGTAAAACTGGCTTAATACAAATTCTGGTTATTATTATTATATTTATCTTTTACCCGTAACTCAACCAAACGGAAATGTCTAAATTGAAGCCAAAATAAAAACATTTCTGATATTTCTTCTATTCGGTTTAATATTTTGATTTGACCAAAAAAAATATATTAAACATAAGAAAAACTTTAGAATTTGGATGTCTGTCGTTAAATCACACTGGTCTTACATGTTTTTATCATCTTTGATTTTGTTTTTAAATAAATTTGTGAACTACAACTAATCTTGAAAGTCAATAAAATAAACATAAATTACTCAACTAATCTTGAAAGTCAATTATGTATTGTTTTACAAAATATATGATATAAATATGAAAGAGTAAATATAATTATTATAAAGGTAATTAATATATAATAGATACTATTATTTTTTTTTTAAATATCACTCATTTCAAGTTTTTAAAATTGCCAGATTATGTTCCTTTTATATAATTCTAAATTTTATTTGTTAATAAAATCAAAGAATTAACAACTATTTTCTGAAAATGTGGCCACATATATATTTTAAAAAATACTAATTGAGGAATAATAAGAGAGCATGGAATTAGTTGATCTCTAGAATCTTTGAAATCAGTTTTAAAAAAAACTCTGGAAATGTTGACTATCACAGACAAAAAAATGGTTGTCTACAACATTTGGTTTACAGTCAGACTGTATAGAAATAAAAGGTGGTTGTCTACAGTGTTTGGTTTGCATTCATACTTTAGAAAGGAAAAATGGTTGTCTACAGTGTTTAGTTCAATATTCAGACTGTAAAAAGGAAAAAAAAATATGGCTGTAACATTTGGTTCACATTCAGACTGTAAAAAGAAAAATGGTTGTCTAGAGCAGTTGGTTCATGTTCAGATTGTAAGAAAAGGAAATGGTATCTAGCAGTTGGTTCACATTCAAAGTGTTAAAAAAAAATGATTATCTAGAGATTTGGTTCATACTTAGAATGTATAAAGGAGAAAAATGGTTGTCTACGACATTTGGCTCGGACTGTAAAAAGGAAAACTGGCTGTCTGTAATCTTTGATTCACATTCAGGCTATAGAAAGAAAAGAATCCTTTACAGATTCTTCTTGTCAATCCTGTGATTATCTCATTTTCCAAAAACGCATTAAACTTTATTTAGTTTTTTATTATTTTTTTGGGTCAACGAATGAACATTAAACTAGTCAAAGGTATTAATTACTCATAACGCACCTATATATACTCCATTACACAAGACATATCAAATCACATCTAAACAAAAACAAGAACATATTAATTTTTAAACTATTCAAATCATGGAAACCATCTTGAAGTTGTCCTTCTGCGTCACCCTAGTAGTGGTTGTATCATGTGCTCAGGCTTCCGTACCGAGTACGTGTGCCCGCACCGAGTGCCCAACCTACAAAATGGTAGAAGCCGGAAACGGCTATGAGATCCGCATGTACAACGCTGCGGTCTGGATGTCCACTGCTCCAATCCCTGCCTCATCCATGACTCAAGCCACCAACACCGGTTTCAAAAGGTAATTTACGTTACTTTATCTAATAAAGGTCGAGTTAAGATTGTTGACTATTAAATTAATTTAGATTCACTATTTGTGTATTTTGGACAAAACTCGTAATCAAACCGAATAAGATTTGATTTTGTTTCGTTTTTTGTTTTTTAAATTACCATTATGTTAGAGGGTCCTACGTTTATTAACTTAAAACCAAAACTGAAATTGCTTTTCTTTTTTGGGGGGTGCAGATTATTTAGTTACATTCAAGGAGATAACAAGAGCAAGACAAGGATGAGTATGACAGCTCCGGTGGTCACACAAGTAACCCCCGGAAAATCAGCCTACACCGTCTCCTTCTACATCCCCAAGGCAAACCAACAGAACCCACCTCTGGCCGATGACCTCCACGTGCAGAAATGGAACCCAACCTACGTTGCCGTGAGGCAGTTCGGTGGGTGGGTGTCGGATGATGCAGCCAAGAAAGAATCTGCAGCTCTTATGGCTAGCCTCAAGGGCACTAAATGGATTGCCCCCGTTGAGAAGACCAAGGGATATTTGGTCGCCGGTTACAACGCGCCGTTCGAGATCATTGGTAGAGTTAATGAGATCATGGTTCCGTTTAACATGTAATGAGGTTACGTCCTCACACAATCCGGTTGTTATATGTATCAAAATAGCAATTGGATTAAGAGAGATTATGATAAAACCGGCTTAATAATGAATTTAAAATTCTGGTTAATTATTATGATATTTATCATTTTCCCCTTAACACAATGACTATTTAAAATTTTTGGAATGAGAGTAAGTAACCAAATCCAAAAGATCTGATGTTAACAAGAGAATGAGAGTAAGATTTACTGGTTTATAGACAGAGTCAAAATGCCACAGAGTTTTCAGATTTTCTGAGAAAATCATAAAAGTAGTACACAACTACAATTGCACTTTAAAGTCGTTGGTAAATTATTAATTCCGTTTTGTAGTTTTTCTTTGTACAGTATATGGGTCAAATTATCATCTTAGGGACGTGGCATACAGACATTCTCCACGTGGCTCTAAGCCACTTGATACGAAACATGTCAGAATGTGGGATCTCCAACTTTTGTACCATTCTTGATGACTGTGAAACATCTCTATTCTCAACCGTTGGATGTAGTATGATCAAGATTAGACATTTGACAATTTCGAGAAATTAGGTGGACCCGTTTCTTATAATGCACTGTTTGATCCTGTATACTATACTACGTACGAAGTTCCCTGTAAACATATTTGGTTTTTTGTAATATGATAATGATACTGCATTCACGAATCACTCACTATGAATCGAGGCTTGTTAACACTGATATTGTGCTTATGTATTATGATTAGAAATCTGAAAAATGAAAATACAAATAAAAATCCATCTATATTTTATGGAAAACCCCGAGAATTTTGCATATAAAAAGCCCAAAACAGGCCCATCATCGTCATTCGTTCTCTCATGCTATGTTGCTTCTATCCAGATCGTTGGACTTGGAGGTTCGTTGTCGTGTTACTTACAGAAAGTAAAAGTGGTAAAAACATAAAAATCAAAATAACAATGGATGGGATATCGTGTCATTTTTGGCCCGACATATTACACATAATTGAAGCAACCAAACACCCAAAAAAAGACGAAACAACTTGAAACCAACCTTAGATATTGTCCATACATTTTTTTAAAAATATTTCTGTAGTTTTATTTTATGGGATATTTTATTGACTCACCTGCTGACTATAGGTTGGATCGTAAATCTTCTTATCAATATTCGACGACATCCATTTTTCACAATGTTTAGAGAATAACAAGATTAAAAGACATCTTGATTCAACGATCGACCATCTTAACTGATAGTGTAAATTAATAAGCAATTGTCTTTTTTTGGTAATCTAACCAGTAGTAGTTTATAGACAAGCGACGTATAAAACATTTGGTTTGGCCTTTAAACGTATAGTCTAAACTGTTTTTATATATAGTCTAAACTCTAGACTGTTTATACCGAAATAAAATGAACCGACATAATAGTTCATCTTTGCTTGTATAATGGAATTAACAGTATAAATATGGCGTTTAAACCCGAATATTAATAATTGTATGTAATGTTATTTGGTGTTGGTCCGTACATGTCGGCTCTTGCTTCTCAGCTGTCCCTCCATGGCAATCCAATCACTTACCTCAGTCCATAGATGACACTGTATTATTCAAATCGAAAACAACTATTGTTATTATTGTTGTTAGTAATTATTGAAGAACGGAAAATCGAAGACTACTATTATTTTTTGGGTAAAGAATCTAACATTATTAGCTAACTCACATCAAAACTTTAAATGGTGTGGACATGCGAGGAACCTACCATGTAGACACGACCAATGCGAAGCTCTTTCTTCTTTCGAATCTTTTTTCTTAAACACACGACTTGCTTCTCGTCGAATTGCCTCGTACGTGGCATCTCATGTACCCTTCAACTTTTTATTTATTTATTTGTTATGGGCTACGTGTCTTCTAAGAAACTTTATTCGTTAGATATTTATATGCATAAAAAGCAAAATTTTGTTCCATGATGATTTTTTAATTGATAATTGAAGAAAAATCGATGTTTTATAGTATTTCTAGTTACCCTCATTACGTATAATTAGAAGAGCCGGAAGATTATAAAATTATAGATATTTTCTGGTTAAAGGATTACTAAATGGCTAATACTGTGTATTATATGTATATTTTCCTAACAGTAAATAATAATAATGTGTATCATCAACTCTCAACTATTCTCTACTTGTGAAAATTGAAATGTGGATCATTGAGCTAGTCTACAGTGCATCAAAGTTAAAATGCAATGGTTACACTGCTAACGAGTTACAAAATGTGGTAGATCGGTAGCACCATGGTCCATGGAGGCAGTTTCTTTATTATTACATCTAACACAATTAACTTCAAGTTTTCAACCATGAATATAATGTGACATAATGTTAGATCCGATTCAAACACAATACGTATTTTTGTAATATCCTTTTGCCAATTACTAAACTTGAACGGAGCATAACAGTATCAACAGTAAGAAAGGGCAAAAACGGTAACGGGATATAGCCTACGTGGAACAATAACGGACTCTAGAATGGAACAAGACAATGTTGATTCGTTGACAGTGACATTGCCACGTAACTTTCACTGACATGCGTCGCTTTTGGCATGCATTTTACAACTTCTTTCTTCTTTTCCTTTTTTTGCCATCTTGCATTATATAACGTATTAAGCCATATTTTTCCGATATAAAGCTTTACCGTTAATTCTATAAATCGATGGTCTTGGAAAAATTATCTAAGCTTGAATGATCCTGTTAAACTCGTTCTCGGTTTGGCACTCGGAAGTCGGAATAAAGTCTCTAAACCGAAGATAATGTTTGAAGATATGGACTAAGTGAAACACTCTTTTAGAGGTTTTGTTCTTGTCCGAGAGTGATTCAAATCTAATTTGACTGCGTAAAGATAAACGATGACTGACTGAGACCAAGTTTTTAATGCGACAAATGTTACATGTTTCATTTTATCTTTTAGATATTTACCAAGAATGTGCGGTCTAACGATCTCTTTGACTATACAGAGATTTTGCCATATGGATAAGACCAAAAATGCTATCATATACCAAAATTATTGGTGGCTCGTTTTGACTGCTAGTCTACTAGAAGCACCAGAACTTTTACGTGCATCGAGTAATAACTCGGGGTTTGGCCTGGAATTTCAGGTGTGGCAGCGACTATTTATTACGTTTTGAACATCAGTATTACAGAGTTTTGGACCACGAATCTGATTTGATATGATTATAAGTATTATTTTTTCAAGAAATATATCAAAACGCTATCTAGCTGTATATTATGTGGTGGCAAAGAGAAACACTCGGATCCATTCCAAACCATAACGTACGCATCTTCTCTGAAGTTGTTGGTGACAAGTATCAAAACAATATCTCTAAAGTTTAAGATCGTTATTCGTTACAAAACTCGGAGGAACATAGAAAAACATTATTTTAAATTAGTCTAATTAGATTCATCGTACTGGTTGATTCGAGGACAAGCGTCGGTGTTTGGATATGGACGGTTTGAGTTTTGAGAGTCAAATTATCCATTTCATGAAGAAAAAAAATCAATAGAAAACTATACAAATATATTGGGATAAACTAGTACGAAAGTAGCTATTATATTTGTCAGCCAACTAACTTTCATAAAAGCTCAATTTCCTTTCGCTCTCAAATATTTTATGTTTTTATCTCATATAATTTTTCAAAAATAACATACACGACCTATTTTGAAGAATAACAATGTACGAGCAATTCGAAAGTTTTTACTATTTAGAAAAAATCAATTTTTAATGATATTGAATATTGATACATTGGAGAAAAATAATTGATATAGTAGCTTGAGTTTTGAACAGTTTGATCGTACGGCATTGTAAGATTTTTTATCTTCTCCTCTGCTATATATACACTCCTCCGAGTACATAACTCGATATCTCAGCCTTGAAAGCTATCAAAAGTGACACCCAAAAAAGAGAAAATCTCTGAAACAAACAAATATAACAACAATGGCGGTCTTGTCTAAACCGGTCACAGAACCAAAACCCGGGTTTTCTCAAATCCCAGTTATAGATATCTCTGACCCCGAATCCAAACACGCCCTCGTCAAAGCCTGTGAAGACTTTGGCTTCTTCAAGGTGATCAACCATGGCGTTTCCTCGGAGCTAGTCTCTGTTCTGGAACACGAGGCCGTCGACTTCTTCTCATTGCCCAAGTCAGAGAAAACCCAACTCGCAGGTTATCCATTTGGATACGGGAACAGTAAGATTGGTCGGAATGGTGACGTTGGTTGGGTTGAGTACTTGTTGATGAATGCTAATCTCGCTTCCGGCTCCGATCCATTCCTTCCGGGTCTCTTGAAAAACCCGGAAACTTTCAGGTCAGTTTTAACTGTTTTTTTTACTGTCCCCTGTTTCGTTTTCATACTCTGTTTCGTGCTCTGTTTTATCCTCTGTTTTTAGCTCATGCTGTGTCTTTAGTAATCAAAAGTTTTGTTTTTTTTTATTATGCAGAAACGCATTGGAAGAGTACACAAGATCAGTAAGAAAAATGACATGCGATGTGTTGGAGATGATTACTGATGGGTTAAAGATCAAGCCGAGGAACACACTTAGCAAGCTTGTCTCTGATCAAAACGCTGATTCGATATTCAGGCTTAATCATTATCCTCCATGCCCTCTTATCAACAAGAATGTGATTGGTTTTGGCGAACACACTGATCCTCAAATCATCTCCGTCTTAAGATCTAACAACACTTCTGGTCTCCAAATCAATCTAACTGACGGCTCCTGGATCTCTGTTCCTTCCGATCACTCCTCCTTCTTCTTCAACGTCGGAGACTCTCTCCAGGTCAGTCTCAATCATTAAACTGAAGCTCAGACCAATCCCTTGAGCTGTGATCGATCGATGATAATCAAAAAGATTTAAACTTTGTTGCTGTTGTTGATGATCTTGCAGGTGATGACAAATGGGAGGTTCAAGAGCGTGAGGCATAGGGTTGTAGCAAACAGCAAGAAATCTAGGGTTTCTATGATTTACTTTGCTGGACCTTCGTTGACTCAGAGAATCGCTCCGTTGACTTGTCTTGTAGACAATGAAGACGAGAGACTGTACGAAGAGTTCACTTGGTCTGAGTATAGAAACTCTGCCTACAAGTCTAGATTGTCTGATAACAGACTTCAACCATTCGAAAGAAAAACTATAAAATAACAAATTTACCGTTAAATGATTTATAATTTTTGTTCGTGATTTGTAGGTCAAATAAGTGTGCTATATATATATATATCGGTATATGTATGTTTCAAGTTTATGGTGATCCAATAATTGTAAGAATGAGACTGTTCTTTTTTTTTTTTTTTTTTCTAATACCAGTATTGCATTTTTGATTGTACACTATAGTCTATTACATCAAGTTGTATTTAGAGTAATTGACAGAATATAAGAATCTTTGGTCATAGAATAACTACTGATAGGATATTATATTATTATACGTTGTTGGATCAAACCTGTAACACTTTATGGCTAACAACTTTTTAACAGTATTAAAGATATTGATAAAGACATTGCCACCGAAAATCTCAATATTACACGTCGAATGTGGTCCGAGACTTTGATTTTGGTAGCCAAAAATGTTAAGTGATGTATACAAAACGTGTCATTTACTTACAGATTGCGCCATTCTTTTAAGGGAAAGTGACTTGTCACTGTATTGTCAAATTCACATGCATGGACCAACTTGTTTATGTATAAAAGTTGTATTTTTTTCCTTCACGTTGTTTACTAGTAAAAGTTTCTATAACGAGTAACGGAGCCAAAACATTTAGTGATCTAGTATAAGTTTAGAGGTATAGAGTCTAGACTATGACAAGACTCAAAGAGAATTGATCAAGAATCAGCAAAATCTGGCAACTGAATTAGAATTTCGAAAAAAAAGTGAAGCAGCAGCACAATCATTGTCTAAATGTTCATTCATCACTAGAACTCTCTACATAATTCGGAATGATGAGAGCCATCATTTCGTAGACACACTTAGATAATCACAACCATGTAAGAAAATGCTTCCTTGAATCACACGCTACCTTTTTGTTCTATGTCACACTTTCATTTTTGACCTTTCTTCCTCCACAGGTCACCGAACATCTTTATCCCTGAACTTTTCCTCTTCCCACTCCCGTCATCAGAGTCATCACCCATTCCCGGTGATCCCACAAACCGTCCTGCAAAATGCTTCTCCATTGAGCCAGACCCCTCTGCGAACCGACCATGTTTCATCTCAACTCCTCCAGATAGAACCGCAGCTGCAGCATCTGCTGCTTTCCTCCACTGCTCCGTTTGTACCTTCAGCTTCCTCATCTCTGCTTCTAGACTCTCTTTTGCTTCTTCCACGGATTCAAGCTTCTTCTGTAGCTCCTCCGTCTTCTCGTTGCTTTCTTCCAATTCTTCCCCAATCTGACTAACCTTTGAAACAATCTCATCTTCTCTCGCCTTTGCGCTGGACATTTCTGAATCCGTCTTCTTTAACAGATCCTTCAAGCTCTCATTCTCCTTCCCAAGTGATACCCTTTGTATCTCCATATCGTAAAGTCTAGCTTTCAACACATTGATTTGGTCTTCCTTTGAAGCCAATTCATCATCATTCTTCGTCTTCTCAACAAGAAGAACCTCAAACACATCAGTCTCTCCACCTCCATCACCAGGAACATCGTCTCTCTCACTCGTCTTAGATCCTTCCACTAGAGCAGGAGATTTAGGTTTTATTTTCTTGGATTTCTTCTTATGAAGCTCTTCTTGAGCACGTTTCTTGGCAGCTTCAGCTTTAGCCAACTGCTCTTTGAGCAACCTCAGCTCCTCTTGAGCTTGTCCAAGCTGTGTCTCCAATCCAAAGATGCGACTTCCAAGCTTCTTCTGAGTCAGCGGATCCGTGTGAGGCCCACCACCACTCCTCGGTGATGATCTACGGTCAAGACCGAGCTTTGGACTCCGGTCTGTAATCGGACGGTGAAGGTGATGCGGATCAGAGGAAGCTGATGATGTTGTTGTTGATAATGTCCTCAACCTTGGAGCTTGCCTCAGAGGCAACTCTGAAACTCCTCTAATACTACTACTCAGATCACAAGATGACACAAAAGATTGCAACTTTACTCATTTCAGGAACATAGAGACTAACCAAATTCAATTCTAAATCAATTACCTTGGTTTTGTTGGCATTCTGATATTGAAGTTGTTGAGTCTCCAAAGGCTATGATCTGATTAAAAGTTAAAGCATTCCCTAGAGAATAAAGCAGATGCATTAGCTTGTTTAATTAGTCGGATGCACGACTCAAGAGGAGATTACGAGACACGCGCCACTAAGTGCGCGTGACTCTCTCTTTAAACAGATTTCACTACCGGAGTCAAAGCAGAGAAGGGAAAGAACGAAAATTGCTTCTTTTTTTTTGTTTTAAAAATTGCTTTTTGTTTCACTCAAATGCTCTATTTGAAGATTAAAGATAGAAATGTTCAATCTTTCACCAAACCCAGAAACATAAATTCTTGAATCAGGAGAAATACATGTTTTTTACTTTCTAGGCAACTTCAGAAGTATTGAAACTCACTAACCTTGAAGGAGAGATCAGGAAAATGTTGAAATCTGACTACTTGCTCTGTTTCTCCTTAGCAATGGAATACGAGAGAGTAATTGCGATAGTATAGATAAGTGGTCGAAGAAGACCAAATAAGAGGAAATATTTTGAATTTGGTGGTGTGGTTAATTTGGTTAATAAGAACAAGAGCACAGAGACAAGAAAACCCAAGATGTGGAGAGAAGAGAAAGGTCGTATAGCTTTTGTTGTTATTGTTGTGAGAGTGAGAGTGAGAAAAGAGTGGAGATTTATTTCGAGGCACTTCTCTCTCTCAATCCAAGAATAAAGAGAGACGTTTGAAGATTTTTGAAATAAAGCTGGTGATAAGAGGAAAGGACCTTTGGGGAAGAAAAGGACAAAAGTGTAATTTTGCTCTCTTTGAAGGTAAGGTCCCACATTTTACACTTTGATCATCATAATGTTTTTCACTTTTATTACATTTTATTATGGGAAATTGTAATGTATAGCCTTGGATAATACATTAATTAAGTGATAAAAAGCTGTTGTTCTGACATTAACTAGTCATTAATAAAAATCCATTTTACCCTTGTACTTTCAATCTAATTACAATATTCTTTCTCTCTCATCACACAATACTCCGGCGAAAGAAAATAAAAGCGATGGTAACTCTGACAACAGATGATAACAATATTGTTAGCAACGGTAATTCTAGTGTCGGTTATGTTATTATCAAAATAACTTATAAAGTTAACTTATAATGACAGTATTAGTACTGTTATCATGTTAATTTCTAATTTTGATTGGTAAATATATGTTTATGTTAGACGTTAACATGAGTATTATAGGTATATTTATATTAGTTAACATGATAATCGAATAGTTATCATGGTACTATAATAGTTACCATGGTAACTAGATAGTTATCTCGATATCATATTAGTTAACATGGTAATCGAATAGTTATCTCGATATCATATTAGTTAGCATGATAATTAAATAGTTATTTTGAGTTTTCAGGCCATAAACAGTATAATCAGTTTGTATTTGATGAACAGTGTTTCCGATATATAACATCAGAAAACAGGTTTTAGATCAATGGCATTACATGTAAATAAATTAAAATTAAAGGATATTTTGGGTGTAAACAATAAATCATCTCTCCTCAAAAACTAATTATCTATTAATCTCTCCAAATTTTTAATTGTCAGATTATTGGAGGATATTGGCTAAATTCACCCTTTTATTATTCTTTGATTCCGTATCTTTGCATCATTTGAGTGACTCAAACATGACATATTAATATCTAGATATAAACAGATATTTATAAAGTGATAATTGTAACTTTAAGAGCTGAATTTGAAACAATCCCACATAGATTGTATATACATATGTCTACTTTTATTACATTTACTATTGAAATCAATAGGTCTGACATCGTTTCTTTCTTTTTGTCGGTTTCCCACAAAGTTCAAACTCTTTTTTTTTAAGTTATTTAACGTTCTCTTTTCCCTTTTTTGTTGTTTTGCATATAACATTTGAAAACTGAAATAATGCACCTTCAAGCTTGTGTTAAATAAGTTGACAATTAGGAATCGTCTAAAATAAATTTGTAAGTAAATTTCAGTGCCACTATGATAGTAATATGTACTAGCAACTAACCAGTAACAACTAGTACCTTTTAACTTGTTGTTTTTTAATGATGATGTTGGTAATAATTCAAATAACTGAACTTTTGAGAGTGTAAAAATTAAAGAATAAAGACCCACCTAATCCCGTTTTGAACTTAGAATCAGAACACATAAAGACCCTAATGCTGCAATCGAGATAATAAATGTTGCGAAAATTGGTTAGTTGCTAGTCATAAATCAGGATTATCTAAACAATTTCATCTTAAGATATGTTGACAAAAAATGACTAGAAAATGTGTAAGTGACAAGAAAGGTGAGAAACCCCCAAGTTAAACCCCTAAAAAAGGCTAAACCCTTTACACTATTTTGGTAAACAATCTCCAGCTTTGACTTTGTCTTTCTCATTCATTTACTATCAAAGAGACAAAAACATTCCAACTTCACTATTTGCCTATGAAGATCAAACAGAAATAGTAACCATAGAGATATAAATAAATAACATAAGAAGCTTTAAACACAAACCCAACTTTTTTCTATTAAAAACTGGAAATTTTCTGTTTTACTTTTCTTTCTTCCTATAAGAACAGACATTATATGAATGAAATGATAATCAGATTCAGACCCCATGAGTTACCCTATTTTCACTGCCAAGTAACTTGAGTTGGTGCACTAGTTGTGGTCGTGGCATGAACCTCTGCCAAAGACACAGCCATAGCCATCATCATCTGTTCCTCAAAACTCTCTGGAACAATGACCAGAGGAGGAGGTGGAGGAAAGTCGTAGAAGCTCTCGCCGTTCATGTAAGAAGAACTCACATAGCTGTTGCTTCCTGTCTCTCCCATCACGCTGTTGTTATGGTAATGCTGATGCTGATGATGATCATCATGATGGTTGTCAATAAGCATACTGTATGAAGAAACATTGTTGTTGTGATTGTGACTATGACTGGAGGATTCGCCAACCATTTGCGCAGCCATAGCACATGAAGATGGAGTTGTTGGAGCCGCTCTTGGTGGTGAAGAAACATAACTATGATCATCTGTTACATACTGATGATGATGCCTAGAAGATGTCATTTCACCAGAAGCTGAATTGCTCTGCATCCCTGTTTCCTGTTTTGAATAAGTGAAAAGTTGTGAGATTTTGTCATCAGAGGTACAAAGTTAGACACTTTAACTAAACAATCAAACTTTTACCTGAACGGAGAGCCATATTGCTTCCATGACCATTAACTCCTCTAGATCAACATCAACCTCATCATCCCTAAAAGTGTTTCAAACCAAATCATATATATGAATCACTCAGACTAAAAAGTTTCCATTAATATGCATTTAGCTAACTTAGTCAAGAAAATGATACCAGTGGAAAGACAGACCTGTTTCCTCGAGGGCGTGAACGTTGTCTAACAACTGAAGCGTTCTGAGGTGAAGTGATTTCATCGTCTTCTATGGGAGAACTGTAAGATATAGCTGAAGCTGAGCCGTATTCGATTTCACCAGTCATTGCGCTTGTGCTAGAGGAACATGACTCCATACGTTTCTGCATTTTCTCTTCATCATCCTGCATTTCTTTCTGCCTCATCCTTATTTTCGCTTCTATTACCCGTTGCTCTTCCTACAAAAACAAAACAGAGAGAAGGAATGAATGAACAAAAGCAAATTCCACCAAAAGCTTTATAGAGAATGAATGATTATTTTCTGACTTACAACTTGTTCAATGCCCTTTTCCTCCTTTGACTTTACCCCACGGTACTCGACAGCATAATTAGGTGTTTTACAAAATGGGCATCTCATAATGTTAAGGATGACATAAAAGAAAAAGATCCATCAAATCAAAAAGACAAAGTTAATTCAGAGGATCAAGATTTAAGGATACTGAGTAGGCCGAGCTGAATTAGGATTCTTCATTTGCAAAAAACACTCTGCAAGTTAATAAAAAAGAACTCTTATATTAGCTGAAATAGAAACAAGAACAGAATCAAGAAGATGAATGAATGAAAAATTTACCTGTACAAATGCTTTTCATGCAACATCTTGATCTATTGAGGCTAGGATAATACTACAAACAAGAAAACAACACGGAGTTAGTTAGATCTACAAAATGTTACCATTGTTAAGCATTTCTTCAGAGAAAGACTGAGAATTTTCACAA
Source organism: Microthlaspi erraticum (assembly GCA_902728155.2). Classification (NCBI taxonomy): domain Eukaryota; kingdom Viridiplantae; phylum Streptophyta; class Magnoliopsida; order Brassicales; family Brassicaceae; genus Microthlaspi; species Microthlaspi erraticum. The sequence goes on from CACVBM020001167.1 coordinate 78,882, forward strand.
ACCAGAAAGCAAATGGGGCATTCTTCAAGATCATGGCAGCTTTCATCGTCTCCAGGATAGCAAGGAGCAAGCTTAGACTCAACAATAAGTTTCCTAAGCTTTTTAATGTCGACATCTTTATTCACATACAAGCCTTGTGGCTTTGTATACTTTTCTTCCACCACTTGCCTCTTCCTTCCAAGCCTATTACCCATCACAAATCTCTAATCTTTTCTTCACTATTCTCCTAAACCTTCTTAAAGAACAGAGAGATTCTGTCACTAAAATTCACATTCACAGCCTAAAAACAATTCCTTTTCCTACAAGCCTCACTACTTCAAGTTGGGAACAATCTTCTTCACCATAAGAAATGGTTTTTAAACCTGCACAAATGTGAATTCAATTCTCAGCACACAATTCGGGTAAAAAGCCCTAATTTTTCTCCAGCCGTTTCGAAATGAATTAGCTTAGCATACATAAAAGCCCTAACTTTGGAACTTTCCAATTTGAATAGAAAACATTATCAATTCCACGAATTTAAACAGAAATGGAAACCCTACAAGATGAAGAAGAAGTACGGAAAAAGGATAAAATCGGAGAAGAGAACCTGAGGAGTTCGAGGAACAAGGAGCAGAAGAAAACAAGAAATGAGATCAAGATGGGTTTTGGGGTAAACGATAAGAGACACGATCAGAACTTTAACTCTGTAGAGAGAGAAGAGAGAGAAGGAGAAGAAGAAAGAAGATAAAAGCAAAGATACAGTGTTTGTGTGTGTCTGTTTCGTATTAATATAAATTCAGACAGAACAAAAAAAAAACCAGAAGATTAGAAGAAGGTGTTGTATCTGATTATCTGAAATTTGTATTTTCTGTTTCGTTTGCTTTTTATTTTTTCCTTTTTGCGATAAATTTTATAATATTTTGACGGAAAATCGAGAGAGAGAGAGAGATGATGATGAGGTGGAGAAGCAAAAGAGGAACAGGAAACGATGGAGTAAGAGACGAGGCAAAGAATCCTCTTCTTCTTCTTCTTTCCCTCGACGCGCCTCCTTCTTCGCGCGTGTCTCATAGTTTCAGGTAAAACGACGTCGTGTCGTTATATTTTTGGTTTGTTGACCAGAAAAAGATTAGAATATACGAAATCTTGTGAAGGCGGTTTTGTCTTAAGCACCGAGTTGGGTCAGAATAATGTCTTTTTTTTTTTTTTTTTTTTTTTTTTATCCATTTCTTAATTGTATGTTTCTTTGTCGCATTGTGTGATTAATCTTTATATTCGTAAGTCGTAACTTACCTTCGAATAATCTAATTGTATTCATTTTCTTTTGGGATATTATTTGTACGAGGATTTACTTCTTCTATCATTCATTGTTGTTCAAAGTATGGTGCTCCTATTTTAAAACTAGATTAGTCGGCGTTAGTGTTACGTCTAATTGAATTAAAAATGTTCTTCTTCTTCACGACAAAATTGGTTACCGGAATGCTTTTTAAAATATATTATAAAGTTGACGTATAAGTTTAATAACAATCGTTGAATTAACCCCTCTGATTACAAAAATTGTAGATGAGACGACTAAAGTCATGTGTATGTGTGTGTGTGTGTTTGGGTTTGATGGAAAATTAAATGGTTCAACCAACACAAAACTGGTTAAGGTTGGTTAGAGAGGGTCAACCATGGGTTTTGTTTCTATTTGTCTCAGCCATCTACAACACTCTTACACAAACCTATTTTACATATAAATACAAAAGGATTAGTTCACATAATGCTTGATTTGGTTGTTGTGAAGTGTGAACTATAGCATATTGGTTTCAAAAGCACATCAACAAAACCGAATATATGGGTTTCGTGGGCTTTCAAATAAGACCGAAATTTCATAGAAATGGGCTGTACTATAATGAAACTCATATTATACTTCCCAAAATGTAACATTCGCAATTGGACCTAATCTCAGAGTGACGACGATCCAATAATTAGTTTCAATCACAGAACATTATCTTAGTGGATGAAAGAAAGATTTTGATTTTGAGAAGAAAAAAATCATTAACATATAATTTAATTTTCTAACCATAGTTTATACAATTCTTCCATGGGAGGCATCTCCTTGAAAAATCTATCAAACTCTGTACCGGTCATAGCCCCCACTCCTCCTCCTCCACCGCCGTAGAGCCGCCTCGTATCTTCCCCTGTTTTATTACCTCCACCATAACAACGGCCGTCGGAAGCAGAGGGAGAGTCGAAAGGACCGGCGGCGACGATGGCATCCTTACCGGTGAGTTCTTGAACAACAGTCTTGAAGCTACGAGCATCTGTCTCGACGTACTGTGTGTTTATGAAGACAACTTTCATCGGCTGTGATTTCACTTTCCCTCTTCCCGACATTATTATGATTAAACGATTTAAGACGAAAGTAAAACAAAAATGAGGTGTGTGGATTATATGATGAATGATCTTCTTCCTGTGTCTTTGGGCCTCTCCAGATGTTTGTATATTTTTATGCATAGTTGAATACCTGTATATATAGAGGGAGAATCAAATGATTTATTACAATACTTCGTGGGGCACTGAAGTGGGTCAATCAAGAAAAACATTTCATATTGTTTGTGAAATCATTTCATAATCTGGTCCTACATGAAAAATATAGATGACGACCTAGTTTTTTCATTTTTTCTGACGTCATGATAATTTGTTTTAGTTTTTGACTAAAACGTCATTATAAATTTCGCTGACCAGCTTTTTATCGTCGAAAATATGTGATTTTGGTTATATAGTCGTTGATTTTCCTATATTTTTATATTTGTCGAGCGTTATAGAAATATTGTTCTAGTTCTAGAAAATATAAATCGTTTCATTGAAGGGTTCTGTATGCATATTACACACAATTTTTTTTTTTAAAAAGCAGAACATTAGAACACTATACAGTATATATACATTGACGCCAGATCACCATTTATAGGTTAAGTTAGATCATTTTCTCCAAAGTATACAGTTATACGAAAATTTGTTATTGTGAACGGTGAAAAGCTGAACTAGTTGTTCTACACACATGCTAATATTAGTTAGAGATCAGTTGGTCATAATCACGTGGCTTCCTTATGGAGAGATAGACTCTTTGATCGTTACGAGTACGACATGTTGACCGTTAATAATAGCCAGCAGCCTTGGCGGACCAAACACTAACATTTCATATCATTATTACTACAAAATTACCAAAATCACATTACATATTTTCTTTTATTGGGTCAAAGCACGCATTGTTTGATGGAATCCCATCACCATCACATGAAACCAGCCTAAGTAAAACTTGTAGAAAAAGAAACTTAGAAAGTTTATGCCCGTGTGTAGATTTTTGCACGTACTCAAACAATATGTCGTCATAACAAAATAAAACAGTCTTTGATTATGCTTCTAGAAAATTTGAAGGTAATGCCTTTTTGGGAGTGATATAAAGCAAAAGTAAGTTAGTGTGTCTCATGGTTATCATTTTTCTTTTTATATTCATATCCATGTTTCATGTTTTAAGACAAGAACAAAAGATAGGTAGTGTATGAAACATAATACAAGCCTATATATAATTTACTAAACCGAAATAAATTCAAACATTATGATTCAAAAAAAAAAATTATGCACCTTAAAATTAATAAATTCAGATCTTGATAGACTTGATTAATTCAATCATACTCTTTTCGGATATTATTATTTTGTAAAAGAGAGTTTATCTTGCAAAGGAGATGAGAATTTCCACAATGATCCAAGAAGTCAAAGATTGTTACATACGATGTTTCGTGGAGAGTTTCATATAGGGACCCCATCATTTATTCGTTTCCCATATTTTTTGTCTTTGTTGACTCATCATCATTCATTACCGTAATTCTTTCTTCACAACTTGCAAATTCATTGCTTGTACTTGTACGGTTGTACTTTTGCTATGTCCCTAATAATGTGTGTACCACACCAGAAATTTAATTGCCATATATCGTACTCCTTTTTTGGTATTATCTTTCTTAATTATTAAAAGGTAAATTAAAATTTGTTCATAGTCATAAGATGAATTATAAGGGATTTGTTCAAGGTACATGTGTACAATCATACAATAAACATTCTGTTAAATATTTACGATTTTAAAAAGTAGTTCCGTTATTACAGTTTTAGTATCATAAAATTCATGAAACACATGAACATACATAGGCAAGGTCAAGTTTGGCTATATAACAGACCAGAGTAAGATTTTGACTAAAAATCTTGACTCACAACTTGAATGTTTTCTTTTTGAAATGATCGCCTTTTGACAAAATATAATATTTTTGATAGAGTACGTATTAAAATATCAAGCTTTTAACTGCAACAGTGAGCTATTTTCGGTAGGTGTAACGTTAACGGTTCGATTATAAAGTTTGGTGAATTGTAATTAATGATGATTGGGGTATTTTCGATTATGTTAACATACTTTTGGTAAGTGACCCAATTTGGCCGTTAATGTATAATCATAAACCTAAATTACTGCAAACCAAAAATTGATTTGTAATCCGTACGGAAGGAATTTATGGACACTTTGTTACTTTTGATCCGTAATTGACCAAAATTGGAACAATTAGTTACCATATCTACTGATATATATTCTGTTTTAAAGGAAATCACAAAAGAACTCATTATAGCGAAGAATCGTTATGCAAGAATTATAAATATTTCAATTGGTAGGTGCTGATAAAGAAACATACATTAAGTTCTATGATCAATTGAGAAAGAGAAACAAAATCAATTTGTACGATTAAAGAAACAAATTAATTTCAACCGAAAAATCAGTAGCAAGAATCAAGCCACTGATATATCTTTCTCATAGTCGTATACCCTAGAGATCCACTAGTATATATAACTAATTAACCATTCTCTCGTTGTTCAAAAACATTTCAAGTATCAAAAACAAGAGCCAGCTTAACCACAGGAAGAAAGAAATGGCTTCCACTATCTGTTGTTTTAGCTTAATCTTGTTCATAGCTGTCGTCGCAAGTAGCGTTTCAACCGCTTCCACCGCTTCCGTCGGAAGAAAGATCTTCGACGTACGAAGCTACGGTGCTCGCGGTGATGGCAAAACAGATAATACTATTGTAATATTTTTTTTTCATTTCTTGATCCAAATAATTCAACATTATTGTTTCAATTTTTTTACTGCATAAAACATGCGTTTGATTTTATTGTCTTGATTTTCCGCTTTAGGCGTTTTCCAAGGCCTGGAAAGAAGCGTGCGCATGGAGAGGAAACCCTAGAGTGTACGTTCCATTTGGAACCTTCTACCTCGGTGGCGTGACCTTCACGGGACCTTGCAAAAGCCGGATTAGTTTCATCATCAAGGGAACCTTGTTAGCTCCTAAAAACGCTAACCTCATCAAACAAGACACGTGGATCATTTTCAAGTACGTTGACTATCTCACCGTCTCAGGCGGTGGCATTCTTGACGGACAAGGAAGCTATTCATGGCCACGCAACGATTGCCGCAGAAACCCTAACTGCCGAGCTCTACCTATGAACATAGGGTTCCTATTCGTGAGGTTTTCGAGAATCAGCCGTATCAAATCCATCAACAGCAAAATGGGGCACATCAACTTCTTCGCCGTCCAATACTTTGACATAACAAGCGTCAGCATTAGGGCTCCCGGAGATAGCCCTAACACCGATGGGATCAAGATAGGTGAATCTAGCCACATGAGGATCCACAACGTTAAGATCGGAACCGGCGACGACTGCATCGCGATCTTGTCCGGAACAAGTAATTTGGATATCGACAGAGTCAACTGTGGACCGGGACATGGGATCAGCGTTGGAAGTCTCGGGAGGTGGAAAGATGAGAAGACTGTTCAGGGATTAACCGTTAGGAATTCGATCTTTAACGGTACGACGAATGGAGTACGGATCAAGACATGGGCCTCATCGCCTTCACGGAACTTGGTTTCGAATTTTCTTTACAAGAATCTCCAGATGATCAATGTACAAAATCCAATCATCATTGATCAGCAATACTGTCCAAACCCACCTTGCAACCATAAGGTAACTTCCGTCACAAGGCAAATGTTTTTTTTGTTTTTCATTGTTCTTTAGATGATCTTATTTGTTTTTCTTTTATTGCAGACTCATTCTCAGGTTCAGATCCAAAACGTGAAGTTCAATAACATTTGGGGAACGTCGATGACCAAAGTGGCCGTGAAGTTGCAGTGTAGCAGGAATGCTCCTTGCAAAGGCGTTGAGCTCGCCGACGTCAACTTATTGCACCATGGATACGACGGTCCAGCCATCTCTTACTGTGAGAATGTTGCCGGTTGGACACGTGGCAAGATTTATCCTCCGTCTTGCATCCGTTGATACACAAATTCCATATTTGTTTTTAATTCATTGTAGCTCTTGGCACTTTTTTTTTTTTTTTTTGCTTTGTTAAACTCTTGGCACCTTTTTTTTAGTCATTTGTTTAGTTTAATCAAGTGTTGAGCAATCAATGATAAATGGATTTGAGGAATTTGCATCTCTTTGCTTAATCGACCAAACCATACTACGTTGTGAATTATATACCTTTACATCTTACATTCCACAACAAACTAGATTTGGATCAGTGGGTTTATAGGATGGGTTTTAATATTTTTGGTTTTTAACTTACTTGTAATGGATGGTCACTTCTTTTCATTCTTAAACCTAAATTATGGTTTGATCGATTAATAACGTGGGCCTTTACGAAGCTTTTTCTTCGAACCGTAAGTTAGGACGCCAAGGCCCATAATCCCAATGGCTAGTTTTTTTCTTTTAAACCGGCTCCTTCTATTTCCGTACTCCAAACGGCTAGTTTTTGAGTATTGTTTTAAGTTTTCATATTAATTAAAGAATTTGGGTGTGGTTGAGTTATAATAAAATTGTGAAAACACACTGAATATGATATAAAATTTTGACCACTAGAGATGATATATATATATATATATATATATATAAGTTTAGCTTAGCAATAATTTAAGTAACAGCAAAGTATTCAAAACTTTAACCATTATAGATATCATCATCATAGAGTCAAACTTCAGGATTTAATTCCGAAGTCCAAAACCAAACTCGGACTACCTAATGCACAAGGGACTTTGATTTAAGCTCTGACGATATACAGTAAAAGTAGTTTGAACGAAAAGAAGATAACTTTTCTAGCGACGATTTTGTGTGTGAATGTATTATATTGTTTTCGAGTATGTAGTAGCCATAAGGTGAACTTTATGAGTCCATGTGACTATGCGAGTAGTTTCAACCTACAAAATGATGGAAATGCTCAGCTATGGGCCACCACACATGAGAGAAGGGACAGAAACACTATCTGTTATTTTCACGTTTTAAGATACACGACACTCTCATGCCTAACGAATATCTTCATGGACCCATTATTGCTCGTCCCATCAAATCTTAGTTACATACTAATCATATGCTAGGCTCATTTATATCAGTATATACTATATAGTAAGAGTAAGTTGATAGATGCTGCGGCGCTAAAACATATTTAAAGCTATTGATTAGTCATTGGACAAAGACCCTTGGACCAACATGTTACTTTAGTAATGTGACAATTGTTTTTTTCTTTCATTTTAGCTATCCATCTACGATAATACAGTGTGTGCAAAATTGATATATATATTTAATATTCGTTCTTTCCCCAATCATCAACTGTTTAAATCATGAATGAAGAGATCATATGGACCCATTTACGTATAGCATATGCTTTAAGTCCAATAAATGTAGTAGACAGTATTCTTCATTGACCAATGATGAGAAGATCTGATACGTAGCCGACCTTTGATTTAATTAAGCTGCTAATTATTGAATAGGACAAGCTATTTGTAACTAGACTAATTTGGTTTATGGTGCAAATTCAATTATTCTATCGCAAGAAAGCATGTCTAAGAGATTTTTATAATGCAAATGAAAGCAATTTGCAGCCAAAGATCTGTTAGGTCACAAGGGATTTGGCAGTTTTTTTCAGGTAAAGTCGGTTGGTCAAACTCTCGAATACTTCCACAAGTCCATGCTATAGTAGCCTATATTGTATTTTTTATACTTTATTACAGTAATATCTTTATAATCGTCTTTTGTGTTATTTTGTGTATTTTCATTTCTCTTAATAATATAGATATACATGCTTTTTTTTCTACGTGGTATCAAATGCTCGAGAAAAAGGGATAGCTAAACACAAATTGATTTGCAATCAAACTATAAAGAAAATTCTAAATTGATAATGAACATTTATATATAATATAATTTGGCAATCGAATTTCATATAAATACAGTCTCAAATAAGAACAAAATTAAATTTGGGTATTATATTAAGAGTTTCTTAAACAAGGTTTAGTAGGCTCAAATAAGTAAACAAAGAACAAGCAACGACCATGTTACTCATAATAATGGTCTTGCGAGCCAATCATAAAGTTTGTTAGTTACTAGTTGGATTAGTTAATGTAGATTGTTGGGCCGACCGTATCCTACCTTTCAATGGATTTCAGTAAATTTAAAGCCACTATTCGTCTTTACTTTGATATTTATATATGTGCACTTTTTTCCACTGGACAATCGGTATGAATCTTGGGGATAGGTGACTTGGATTAAGCATGTGCTTCCATGTGGCCACATGAATTGAACCATTTTGCATATGCATACATATACGTAGCATACTGTAACTCTATGCGATTAATGCGTATTATCCACATACTAGAGAGTTCAAACTTCAAACTCCTCTGGTTAGGAAAAATAATATATGGTTATATATGCTCGAAGTTACATGGCCATAAAAAACCATACATTTTGGTGCTCGAGGTGGTAAGCTGATAATTAGTCTAATTATTTTATTTTAACAACGCATAATATTTAATGCTAAGATGATCTAATTCAATTCAAACTCGAGATCCATTTTAGTCTAAACTTCTATTCCATTTTAGATATTTCCATTACGTAATGACGATTGACAAATTATCTGGTGCTGTACCTGTGGGAGGACCTGCGTGATCAGTAAATCAATAACGCGTTGAAGTGATTAATTAATGGTGTGATTAGTGGACTGTGATGCATCTACGATTGCTTCATTTCAGTTTTTTTAGTGGGTGTTTACTCAATAGATATTGGTCGTAAATTCAAAACCACCCAACTTGATGAGTATACGATCTAAGACTTAATTCTCCTTAACCCAATACTTTTATAATATCAAAATTCCAATTTGTTCTTAATAATTTGCATTTGCTTTCAATCCCATCTAATGCATAAATTCATTTGAAAATTTAACGATAACAATATACGGACCAAATTATTTATATCCATGTGTGAATGATAAACATCGGTAGACCCAAAAGTCCAAAACTATAACAAAGAATCTCGAGGACCTCTTAAAGCATAAAAAACTCTTTTTGCTCCCGGTGTTAAACAAATTCATGTAACGTCATACAATCACTTTTTGTACACAAAAAATGTCATAATCTCACTTAAGCGTTGAAACTCGAGACCAATAAGCAAACGCGTGAGGCACATAATACTTTACCAAAAGAAATCATATATTTATAGTAACTTGAATGACGTTTGGGCACACTATTGATGTAATTTCTTCGGTGCTTGCGGTTATGCAATCTCCCAGTGAGAACGCAAAGATTTTTTATTTGTTTTTAATCAGTGGCAGTTTCAAGTCATAACAGTGGGGGAAGATGCCACGTGTGGTGCGATTAAAACGTTTTGATGTGAAGGTGACAACGCGTCTTAACCAAAAAGCCAGTCTCCATCTCCATTAGCCGTGGAACACCCAACTATTAGTTTCCAGTTTACATATTAATCTCTATAAATATTTATATGTTTTATAACTTTATATACGTGCCCATTTTGTTGTATGTCAAACTAATAGCATAATTCCTTTCTAACTGGATTAAGTTTCACGTAGGTAATGTCGAAGCAGCTGAACGGGGTGATGGAGTGTAATATCATCCCGTGAGAATTGTAATGTCGAAGCAGTAAAATATGGAAAGTTTTATTCAATTGTATTATATTAATTGTTTAAAAATTAATTTATTCATCTATCATTTTTGTTTAGCTTTACTTTCAAGAATAAATTATATCATCACATCAAAATATTTAAAAAAAAAATTAGTTTTTTTTACATATGCTATGGTTTGAATTTTTAAAAATGAAGCTAATCTCTAAAAATGTTAAATGTCCCACATGATTATATTTTGGGATAATAGTTCAAAAATCTATTATAAAATAGGATCCAAATAATGATCAACCATAATCACAAATAGGAAAGAAAAATTTACCATGTTTGGAAATCTTTAAAATTTCTTTTATTCGATTTAATTTGATTATTTAATTGAATTAAATAATTAAATCGTATTTTTTAATATTTTGGTTTGATCAAAATTTTAAACGTAATAAATTCTAATAACTTATCATATAAGTTAAATTATTTTAGTTATTTAAAATTGATAAAAACATAAAATATATATGCCATTTTATATTTATCAAAATATAAAATTATTTTAAATGTATTAAAATTTAATATATATGTGGGTTCGGAAAGGGAGAAACTGTTGTTAAAGCAAATGTTAGATTACCACACTGTAAACGATGACAAAAATCAAACCAGGCTAAAAAAATGGAAACCAAGAGTTTCGTGGTTCAAAAATGCCGAATCTATGCATCACTCAAAATTTCGTCTAATATAAATTGATATTTTTTTAATTGTCTAACACTCTATGTTCCTAAAATTGTATGTAAATAGACATCTTTTAATAAAATCAAATTGAGAAAATATCATCCCGTGCAAGGCGCGGGTCAAACTCTAGTATTTATATGTTTTATAACTTTATATACGTGCCCATTTTGTTGTATGTCAAACTAATAGCATAATTCCTTTCTAACTGGATTAAGTTTCACGTAGGTAATGTCGAAGCAGCTGAACGCGAGAAACTTATATTATTCTGTGTCATATATTTTGAAAAAGATTCATTTTAGATACTAATGAAATCATTTAAAGTTATAAACAAACGAATTTCTCACTGTTATTGACCTAATTCATATAGCGCATAGTACTTCCTATTTGTTGAAAAGTTCTTATACGAACTAAGACCAGATTCATTCTCATCAAGCATTAAATTATTACACTACCCTTTGATCACTTAAAAACTATATTATACTTCATTCTTATTAAAAAACTATAGGCGATAGTGATTTTAAAAAAACCATACTTGTTTTCGAATAAACCAAACAGCAAAGCAAAATAAGTCTCATCAGATAGATATGGAATTAGGACACATGTAAACATCAGTAGCGAGTATACGATAATGCCCTTTCTCTCTTCCTTGTATATATATAACCTCATGTCCTGTGTTTTCACAAAATACTCGCATCTCTCTCTCACGCACTCTATTTATGGACAAAACCCAAACTTGGTCTTGTAGAAACCTTTACTAACACCAAAACGCAGCGTTTTTATTTCGACTATGATGGCTTCTACTTCTACTACATCATTTTCTTCTTCTAGACCCACTCTTCAGTCTCTATCGTTTTCCTCTTCCTCGACACTCGGCAACAAGAACAAACTAAACCCTTCCTCTGTTTCTTTCTCCGTCAACAAAAGATCTTCCGTCTCTTCTTCTCTCCAATCTCCGACTACATACCAACCACCGTCTTGGAAGAAACTATGCAACGACGTCGCTTCCTTAATCCCCAAAACAGCTAACCGAACTCCGATCTCGAAACCAAAACTAAACCCGGTACAGAGAACCGCTGCTACGATCTTAGACGCGGTGGAAAACGCCATGATCTCACACGAGCGCCGCCGTCATCCGCTTCCTAAAACAGCCGACCCCGCCGTTCAAATAGCCGGAAACTTCTTCCCGGTACCGGAGCAACCAGTCCGGCATAACCTTCCGGTGAGTGGAACAGTACCGGAGTGCATTCAAGGAGTGTACGTCAGAAACGGAGCGAATCCGCTTCACAAACCAGTCTCCGGTCACCATTTCTTCGACGGAGACGGTATGGTTCACGCCGTCCGGTTCGATAACGGTTCGGTTAGCTACTCGTGCCGGTTCACCGAAACAAACCGGTTGGTTCAAGAGCGAGAATTCGGCCGCTCTGTTTTCCCCAAAGCAATCGGAGAGCTTCACGGACATTTAGGCATAGCCAAGCTAATGCTCTTCAATGCCCGTGGGCTATTCGGGTTAGTCGACCCGACCCGAGGACTCGGTGTCGCTAATGCCGGTTTAATCTATTTCAACGGTCACCTCTTAGCCATGTCTGAAGACGATTTACCGTACCATGTTAAAGTCACTCCAACCGGAGATTTACAAACTTCGGGCCGGTACGATTTCGACGGTCAGCTAAAAACCACAATGATCGCCCACCCGAAAATCGACCCGGAAACCCGAGAACTATTCGCTCTCAGCTACGACGTCGTTTCGAAGCCTTACCTTAAATACTTCAGATTCACATCCGACGGCGAGAAATCTCCGGACGTCGAGATTCCTCTCGATCAACCGACGATGATCCACGATTTCGCGATCACCGAGAACTTTGTCGTGGTTCCGGACCAGCAAGTGGTTTTCAGATTACCGGAGATGATCCGAGGTGGCTCTCCGGTGGTTTACGACAAGAGCAAGAAATCGAGATTCGGTGTTTTGAACAAATACGCGGAAGATGCTTCGTCGATTCAGTGGATCGAAGTGCCTGATTGCTTCTGTTTCCATCTCTGGAACGCTTGGGAAGAGCCGGAGACAGACGAGGTTGTCGTGATCGGGTCATGCATGACGCCACCTGACTCAATTTTCAACGAACACGACGAAACACTCGAGAGTGTTTTGTCGGAGATAAGGCTAAACCTGAAAACAGGGGAATCAACGCGTAGACCGGTTATCTCAACCGAACAAGTCAATCTCGAAGCCGGTATGGTAAACCGAAATTTATTAGGTAGAAAAACCCGGTTTGCTTACTTGGCTTTAGCCGAACCGTGGCCTAAAGTGTCCGGTTTTGCGAAAGTTGATTTATCGAGCGGTGAAATTCAAAAGTATGTGTATGGAGACGGGAAATTCGGAGGAGAGCCTCTGTTTATGCCGGAGGTTAACTCTGGTGACGGAGGAGAAGACTGCGGTTACGTTATGGTGTTCGTTCACGACGAGGAGAATGTGAAATCGGAACTTCAGATTATAAATGCAGTTAGTATGAAGCTTGAAGCTACGGTTACGCTTCCGTCGAGAGTGCCTTATGGTTTCCACGGGACATTCATCAGTAAAGAAGATTTACTGAAGCAGGCTTTACATTAATTTCAAGATTTTTTTTTGTTATTAGGGTTTCTCATTTGTATATGAGTGTAGTGTAAGAGAGTGATAGAGATAGAGAGAGAATTGTTGCCTGAGGGATTGTTGTTCATTAGTCCCCGGGATCGAGTCTCTTCATTTTTGGCTATATGTATATACATTATAATTAAATTCAATTAGAGAATTGGTTGATTACAAGCTGACAAAAAAAGAGATAGTTAATTACATTCGGTGACCACAAAAAAAAAAAAAAAAAAAAACGGAGAAACAATTCAATAATTCGTCTCGGCTGGAGAGTGGAGAGACTCATTTGTCTTTTTGTCGAGGAGAGACTCATGCATTTGTTATTTGGGCTAATTAATGATCTTGACGTTGTATCAACGATATTTTATTATATTTTTGTTAAGGATGAATAATACAAGTGAAATGTGAATAACTTCTTGAGAGTGAAATGCGAGTGCGTCCATCTTTTATCTATAAGCTAGGAAGACCACTAATACAGTAAGTTCTACAAATAGTCAAAAACGTTTACAGCACTAAACTAGATTAACTAGGAATAATATAAGAGATTTTTTCGATATATAATATAATAATCTTTAGAGGAAGCTATAAAACTACAAGGCTTCAAAAATATCTCAGCGAGGAGATCAAGAGAAGGTTCTTAGAAGAAAATTACCTTTGAAAGTTGAATCCCAAAATATCTCATGTGATATCTGTTTCGAAAGTGGGTCCTTCTCTTATCTCTCTGCTCAACCTTTTTGTCTTCTTGCAATTATCGATTAGTTTTTCTTTCTATAAGCAATTGTCTCGCCTAGTTACAATTCAAATGGTATTTTTCTTTTATGTAGTGGATAACTGTAAGAAAAATTCAAATGGTATTTTTCTTTCATGTAGTGGATACCACCGGTAATAAATTAAAATGCGAATTGTTATCTTGAAAATGTTGAAGCAATTTAGACCCGTAATTACGTCTAATTATGAAAATACTTACTTCATTTAACTTGGTTTTCATAAGCCAAAATAGTGCAAATGATGTCCTCGAATAGGCTAACACAGCATGTAGATATATATTGTGTTGGTGTCATTTTGTATGTGACATAATGTCTCATATGTTGTGTAAAAAAAAATTGATAACTTACAAAAATCTACAAAATACAACCGTTTTGCTAAGATAATACCATGAATGAACTGGGTATTAGAAGCCCGATCACTTTTTACTGTAAATTTTCGTAGTTAAAGGAAACTGCATATTTGGATATTTAACGATTACTTTATTGATGGGTTTACGTCGTGGTTGTTGCGCTTTCTGTAAGTTTAGCACACCGGATACATCTCACAATTTTGACTTGTATTAAAGAAATACTTTCATATTTTCGTGTGATCTTTTAGCACACTCTTATTGGTTCTGGTGGTCGTATACGTAAGCGTATACATAAAGCGCGCACTGGTTCTACTATTTGGACATGTAATGCACTTCACAGCCACACTTTTTTTTCGGCCATACTTAAAATTTATTCTCTCGTTCAAGACTACTACTAATGGGAAAGTTTTAGACCTAAACCTACATCTAAGTAGGATTTGTCTACAAATGTTAAGTTAGACTAGTTATGTTTAGATTTTGATAAGGATTCCTAACGTGCAAACTATGAATTTTAATTAACGCAAAGGTTTTTATATGCAAATTGAACTAAAAATGCTTAGTTGAACAAAAATGGCAAGATCATACGTATATATAGCATATATATTTATCTATTTCTTTAAACAGTAGTATGTATTAAATAGTATATATGCCGAAAAATAAGCTGAATGTATCGGAATTTGACGCCTGAAACATTAGAATATAGAAAATAAAGTAACGAGTTTGTAGAGTATAAGCTAAAATGCCACGGTGTACAGTATGTTAAAGAAAACATTCGATGTTTCTAGATATCGTATTGTAAAGTCGTTAGAGGTTTCTAGATACATGTTCTGACAATTTTTAAATGAAAAATTTGGTATCTACTTATCTCTTTGACTCTGTGTGTTTTTGTCAACTATTTGTATGTATCACGTTATGATAATAGTCTGTTGCTACGTGTCATGAGATATCGAATGCAACGCAAGCAAATCCAGGTTAGTTTTTATTTTCTACTTCATGAATCTATACATGTCGACCAAAAACTGATCACATTAACATAGGAGTATTTGTTTTGGATTTAAAAAAGAAGAGGGAAGAGGGAAAGTTTGGTTTGGCCGTAAGAGTCTTGAAAGGGCAGGTATATATGGTTTGTTGTTCCAAGTTTGTTTGGGGCCTCATATTTTTCTTCTTTTTTTATATGTAAAATTCAAGGTATATTATTACCAAAAGAATCAGTGCCGCAAAATGCGTCTCTCTGCCAATTACCGAAATCCCGCAATGTCGTTGAGTAGGTACGGGGACATGATTTTCTTGCGTTGATCTTCTTTGAATTTTACTTCCATATTTCAAACTAATAAATCAACGGGAATTTTTGCGGGAACATTTGTCTTCTTGAAAACAAGAAAAAAATGTGATCTTACCAAAAAAATGGGGTTACAAAGAACGTGATTTAATTCAAGATGTATAAGTAGAGTAAAACACGTAAATTAAACAACGATATAACCAAAGATACGCAGAGAAAAAAAAAAGAAAGAAAAAAAAAAGAGTTGTGGATCTTGCGAATTGCGATAGCCATTTAAATTTACAGTACACGAAATCAAGTAAATACAAAAGGAAGAAGAGAATACATTGTTTTATTTTTTTGTTTTATGTAACTACAGCTTTAGGACTAAACGTGCCTGAGGAGCATCCCAATCGGTGACAACGTGGTTACGAGTGATATTCTTTAAAGAAGTGCATCCACTTAATGCCATCTTGAGTTCGAATTCTTCCCTCATCATCTGAATCACTTTCCTCACTCTGGCATCTCCTTCCGCCGCCAACGAGAACACCAATGGTCGTCCGATCTGTTCCACATTAACAAATTAAGAAACCGATGCATGAGAGCGAATAATAAGTCAAGTTAAAACCAAAAAAAACAAGTCAAGTTTCTTGTTTTCCAGGAAACAACAAAGAGTTTCTTGTTACTTACGATTCTACGAATATGCCTCGGCAGAGGTTAGAGAGAACAGAGCAAATACCACATCAATATATACATATGATCAATTCTACAGTCAATCAGTCATACATACAAGTGTAAGGACAAGGATCTGTGAGTGAAAGCTCACCAAGTTGAGGAGAATAAGAGACTTGGGACTAAAGTAACTGAAACTATTTCATATAATGAGAATTTTTCTGCATGAGGACTAAAACTTATTGGTTTGTATCCTTACGCCTAAAGGCCCTAAACCTTCTTTTTGTGTGTTGCTTGGATTTTTTTTTGGTCACATGAAAAAAGTAGAGACTCAGAGCCCAGCCCATACAATACAAGTCTATAGGAGGTTGGTGGTTTTAAAAGAAGAAAAACAAAGAATGTTATGTGATTCTCATTTTTTTGCTTGTTGTTATGTGATTTTCATATCATTCAAATATATTAGACAAAAAAAACAACAAAGCATTAGTTTCATTTAATTTTAGTTTATCTAAGTAAGGACTAACGACCCAATTATTCTGAAATTAAGCTTTGTATTTAGGACTAGAAAGCGGCACCCGTCGTGAGTCACAAGATGAGACTCTAGAGCTGATGCCAGCTAGCTGTCTGTGCCTCACGATCAAGGTCAGACACGAGTTTTAATCTCTACCCTAACTAGCTAGGTTTATTGATCTCTTCCTTTGCTTCACACGTACGAGTTAGGGGAAGGATATATGAATAAAGGAAATCTAAACTTGAAACAAAATCTTATGAAAGTAGCTAGTGAAGTCAACAACACAAAACTCTTTAATCCCTTAACTCAACAACAAATCTTCTGAAACAAAATCTTCAATTCCATATTCTCACCATATATAGTTTGTTCGAAGATGAAGATTGAAGTGCTGAATAAACTATGGAGCTAGCAAAAGTAGTGTTTTAATTTATTTTATCAATCTACTAAAGAGTGAGACAAGAACAAATAAGTACAGGTGGCCAAGTAAGTAGAAATGACGTAAGTAGTGAGCACACAAATGATACGATCTACACTCTCACCGAAACATCTCGATCCAATTTATACTCTGTCAACGTCTACGTTACTTTACCTACCTCCTCCTATGCATCTAATTTCTTGAATTTTTCGAGCTCATTTTTCCAAAACCAAATACAATTTTTTTACTTAGCACGTTCGACAAATTTTAAACCAAAATTTTGAATAATTCTCTCATTCCTTGTCACATGTAAATAATCAAGCACAGAAAAAAAAACATAATCAAATAGTTCAAAAAAGTTGACTGTAACATCTTATTTTATACCAAAAAAGGGAAATTTTACAACTTTTAAAAGTTTTAAATTTTGTCTACAAGCTTCTAAAGAATTCATTAAAAAAAAAATTAATAAAGATTATTGTGTGACGTAACGGGTTGAGAAAGCAAAATCCAATTTCCTATCCATAACTTTGCCATTATAAATGACCTAACCCCCACACTCTCTTCTCTACACGCACTTGTTCACCGAACAAATCGAGAACCAAAAAAAAAAGATCTTTGTGAGCTTTCAGCAATTGCAACAATGGCGAATGAGGTGATTCTTCTTGATTTCTGGCCGAGCATGTTCGGGATGAGGACGAGGATCGCGTTGAGGGAGAAAGGCGTCGAATTCGAGTACAGAGAAGAGGATCTGAGGAACAAGAGCCCTCTGCTTCTCCAGATGAATCCGATTCACAAGAAGATCCCGGTTCTCATCCACAACGGCAAACCGGTTTGCGAATCAACCATCCAGGTCCAGTACATCGACGAGGTCTGGTCTCACAAGAACCCCATCCTCCCTTCCGATCCTTACCAGAGAGCCCAGGCTCGTTTCTGGGTTGATTTCATCGACAAAAAGGTAAATTCAAAATCAAAAATCAAAACTTTCCTCTTTCTTATTCATAATTCCGTATGATTGAAACTGAAATTGAGGGTTTTTAGATGAGTTTCGATTAGGGTTTAGCTTTCTTCGATTTGGGGATTTGGAAATTGATAGACTTTAGAGAAATCAAGCCCAAAGTTTAGGACTTTCGTTGTGGGTTTCATCTTTGAGCTTTATTTAGGTCTCTCTGATGTTTGTGTTATTACTCAGATGTACGATGCACAGAGGAAGGTGTGGGCGACGAAGGGAGATGAACAAGAAGCAGGGAAGAAGGAGTTTATTGAGCTGCTCAAGGTTCTTGAAGCCGAGCTTGGAGACAAGCCTTACTTTGGTGGTGATGACTTCGGCTATGTAGACATTGGATTGATTGGATTCTACACTTGGTTTCACGCGTACGAGAAGTATGGCAACTTCAGCATCGAAGCAGAGTGTCCGAAATTGATCGCTTGGGCTAAGAAGTGTCTGCAGAGGGAGAGCGTGGCTAAGTCCTTGCCTGAGTCTGAGAAAGTTACTGACTTTGTCACTCAGCTGAGGGATCTGTATCTAGCTAAGTAGAGAAGATCAGTTTCTTTGTGGTTTGGTTACCACTTCCTCTGCTTCAGTAATGGTTCTGTTTTCACTTTCGTTTTCATGTCTTTTTAAATAATGCAGCAAAGTATCTGTGGATGTGTAGAGAATGTGTTATGTCTTTTGTGTTGGGACTGGTTCATATGAGGATCTGTCCTAGTTTGTATGCATGGATTATCTTAATTATGTTTAATATGTTATGATATTTTTGGGGTTTTGTGCAAAAAAAACCTCAAACTATATTATTTTTGTAAGAAAAACTTTCACCTCAGAAAAATGCAAGTCAAACCACTCACCTCCAAAATCATCTGCAATATAGCCTCTGCCTATATTAATGACATGTCATTCTTTAAAAGAGAAAGATTTTATGCAAAAAAAAACCTCAAACTAAATTATTTTGCAAAAAAAACTTTATCATCAAATAAGTATATGAGATTATTGGTATATGAATTTATAAAAACTCTTAAACTTTTCATAAATTTTTGTTATTGGTTTATGAATTCTAACAATTTTATTAAAATTTATTTTCTAAATATACAAACTCTCTCCAAATATAACATAAACTCTCTATAAATTTAACAAATCTCTTAACTTTTAAAATTTACCAACTCCACATAAATTCATCTCTCAATAACCCTCCTAAGTAAATTCACATACTTCAAAATTAGCTAAAACAAGATTTCTTTGAACAAACTTGTGTAAATTTAAATTGAATTGTTTTCTTTGAAACGAAACAGTTCGAAATGAATTGTACCAGAAACAACTAAGAATAAAAGTATTATATCTGAGTCAGATCGAGCCGAAAATTTACTCTCAAACAAATCTATTGTGACGAGGTAATAAAGCCATAAACAAATTTGAAAATGAATAATGCCATTATGTTCAAGATTTAAATGACTTTACTAATTTATTTTCAGAAAATAAATGATGGAGTTATAAAGAAAAATGAAGATGAGCTTTTTCTTTTCATTTTTATATATAATTTACTAAAATAAAATTAAAATCTTGAAAACAGTAAATAATTTTTTAAAGGTCTTATGCAAATTGAAAACAACAAAAAAATTCTTCAACGAAGGCTTTTTTTGAAAAAAAAAATAGTTCGAGGTTTTTTTGCACAAAAAATAAAGATTTTTGACAATGCCACGTCATCAATATATTACGGGTGACTTTGAAGATGAGTGGTTTGACTTGCATTTTTTTTAGGTGAGGGTTTTTCTTGCAAAAATAATATAGTTTGAGGTTTTTTTGGCACAAAACCCATATTTTTACTTAGAGATGTAACTATATTGTTTGCATCTCCCTAACGAAGCTTTCGATTTTTATTTGTATTATTGACAACGCATACACCAAAGAAAACTACTGCTACTTACTACATATGACGTTTGAAGACACAACTGAGAACACATGTTGTGTCCTCTGACACCAAAAATAAGCATTTAAGTTTTCAACTACTTCTACATTTTAGCATTTACGTTTCTGTATTATTTTTCCTCAACTACATTTTAGTTTTCATTTATGTTCTATTGAAATATTTTTGGTTCATGCAGTCTCTATCAGTTACTTGAGATGGTCTATCAATTCGAATAACAAAAAATCATAACCAGATAAACTTTTAATCATAAAAAAGATTGAACTTAAAGTTGACAAAACTTGTAACCGGAAAACGTTTGTGCTACTTTTGCCCAGGAAAGAACGTGCTAAAAACACTAAAAATAGATACTTCATGGTGGACCATAAATAAATTTTATGACTTTGATAATGAAGGCCGTCCACATATTTGATACTTGTAAAGATTATGTGACGTAAGTCAAGTGTTTGTGAAAGCAAAACAAAACAAATCCATTTTTGTATCATTTTTAATCCACCTATAAATGACCCAACAATCCTCGTAAGTCATTTCTATACACACACTTGCCTAACAGATAAATCAAGAAAGACAAACAATATAACAAAAATATCTTCGTGTGAGTTTCAGGGTCGCTACAATGGCAGAGGTGATCCTTCTTGATTTCTGGCCGAGCATGTTCGGGATGAGGACGAGGATCGCGTTGAGGGAAAAAGGTGTCGAGTTCGAGTACAGAGAAGAGGACATCATCAACAACAAGAGTCCCTTGCTTCTTGAAATGAATCCGATTCACAAGAAGATTCCGGTTCTCATCCACAACGGTAGAACGGTTTGCGAATCAACCATCCAGGTTCAGTACATCGACGAGGTGTGGTCTCACAAGAATCCTATCCTCCCTTCCGATCCTTACAAGAGGGCTCAGGCTAGATTTTGGGTTGACTTTATCGACAAGAAGGTAACCAAACTTTAGGGTTATCTTTGATCTTTTTTGGTCAGACATTTATGATATCATTTGTAGTATTATCTTTGAGATTTGTTTGAGTTCTGACTAGCTCGATGTTTATGTTATTACTCAGATGTACGATGCACAGAAGAAGATTTGGGCGACCAAGGGTGAGGAACACGAATCAGGCAAGAAGGAGTTCATTGAGGTACTCAAGATTCTTGAAGCTGAGCTTGGAGACAAACCTTTCTTTGGTGGCGATGACTTTGGCTACGTAGACATTGGATTGATTGGTTTCTACACTTGGTTTCATTTATACGAGAAGTATGGTAACTTCAGCATCGAATCAGAGTGTCCGAAACTGATTGGTTGGGGTAAGAAGTGTCTGGAGAGGGAGAGCGTGGCTAAGTCCTTGCCTGAGCCTGAGAAGGTTACTGAATTGCTCTCCGAGTACAGGAAGACAATTTTAGTTGAGTAGTAGATCCGTTTCTTTGTCGCTTGGTTACTATGCTCATCAACTATATGTATGTTGTGGTTTTACTTTCGTTTTTGATGTCTTCTTAAAATAATCAAGAATGTATGTATGTCTTGTTTTTGGATGATTTGTGTGAACTTTTGTTTGGAGGGTTTGTCCTAGTTTGTATGCACGACACAGTGTGTTATGCCTATTTTTTTTTCAGGTTTTCCAACAACTTGCCGGTTTTGGTTTTATAAACCAATTATATTTGTTGTAGATGAAGCAACAAATTCAAGAGGAACAATGTTATGATCTTTTTTACTTAGACATGTAACTATATTGTGTGCATCTGCCTAGCGAAGCTTTTGATTTTGATTTGTATTATTGACAACGCATATATATACCAAAGAAAACTACTTATGAGGTATGAGAACACATGGTGTGTCCTCTGACACTAAAAATAAGCATTTAAGTTTTTCAACTACATTTTAGCATTTACGTTTCAGTAATTTTCATATTATGTTCTACTGAATTATTTTTGGTTCATTATGTATCTATCAGTTATGTTCGTGTAGTCTCTATCAGTTAGGTTCATGTAGTCTCTATCAGTTACTTAAGATGGTTTTATCAATTCGAATAACAACAAATCATAACACCAAATAAACTTTTAATCATAACAAAATTAAGCTCAAAATTGACAAAATTTAGGTTTTGCATGAAAAGAACGTGCCAAAAACACTCAAATAGATACTTCCGGAAATATTCATTATTGTGGACCATAAAAAGATTTATAACTTTGATATTGAAGCCCGTCCACATATTTGATACTTGTAAATAGCATGTGAGATGTGACGTAAGTGTTTGTGAAAGCAAAAACAAAACAAACCCATTTTTGTATCATTTATTTTCCACCTATAAATGACCCAGCAATCCTCATAACCCAATTCTATACAGACACACTTGTCTAACAGATAGATCAAGAAAGATATCTTGGTTTGAGCTTCGGGGATTGCAACAATGGCGAATGAGGTGATCCTTCTTGATTACTGGCCGAGCATGTTCGGGATAAGGACGAGGATCGCGTTGAGGGAGAAAGGTGTCGAGTTCGAGTACAGAGAAGAGGATATCATCAACAACAAGAGCTCATTGCTTCTTGAAATGAATCCGATTCACAAAAAGATTCCCGTTCTTATCCACGATGGTAAACCGGTTTGCGAATCTACCATTCAGGTTCAGTACATTGACGAGGTATGGTCTCACAAGAACCCTATCCTCCCTACCGATCCTTACCAGAGATCTCAGGCTAGGTTTTGGGTTGACTTCATCGACAAGAAGGTAACCAAATTTTAGGGTTATCTTTGATCTTGTTTGGATACGTCTGGCTTCTTACACTGGCTTGGTGTTTATGTTATCACTCAGATGTACGATGCACAGAAGAAGATTTGGGCGACCAATGGTGAGGAACAAGAGTCAGGCAAGAAGGAGTTCATTGAGATACTCAAGACTCTTGAAGCTGAGCTTGGAGACAAACCTTTCTTTGGTGGCGATGACTTTGGCTATGTAGACATTGGATTGATTGGTTACTACACGTGGTTTCATGCATACGAGACGTTTGGTAACTTCAGCATCGAATCAGAGTGTCCGAAACTGATTGGTTGGGGTAAGAAGTGTATGGAGAGGGAGAGCGTGGCTAAGTCCTTGCCTGAGTCTGAGAAGGTTACTGCATTGCTCTCGGGGTACAGGAAGAGAAATTTAGTTGAGTAGTAGATCCGTTTCTCTGTCGGTTGGTGGTCCCTATGCTCATCAATTATATGTATGATGTGTTTTTACTTTCGTTTGACGTCTTCTTAAAATAATCAAGAGTGAATGTATGTCTTGTTTTGGGATGATCCGTGAGATTTCTGGTTTGGAGTCTTTGTTGTGTCATGTGTGCACTACACAAATTTCCTTAATAAATGATCTTTTTAATATCTTGTGGTTTTTGGCAAAGAAATGTATGTAGTTATGTGCATCTGCTTAATGAAGCTTATGGCATATATATATAAGTTATCAGGGATGCACATAACGCATATCATTCGATTCTTGTCAACTTCCAAAACAAGTGAGTATGCTAAACATATAATCTTCTTACAAATTACAGATCATCAAAATGATCACAGACAAAGAAGAAACACAGAGTTCTCATAAACTTAATACTCAAAAGACAAGACTGTTTGTTCATGGTCGATGACTAAGAGAATCAGAGAACAACAAGTTGGCAAGAGCTAGATAGTCTTGGAATAGAAAAGAGTTCCTTAGAGGATGACATAATCTTCTACATTTCTAGGTCAATCCAAGAATAGAGTCAATTTCTTAAGGATTGTTGAGTTGGCATGAGGCAGAGAGTGTTGGAGTAGTAAGGGGTCTTTTGAGGATGACAGATTCTCCTTCCTTTCTGGAATCATCCAAGCATAGCGTTGAGTTCTCAAGGAAATAACTCACTAACCGGTGTTTTGAGGATAACAGATTCTCCTTCCTTTGTGAATTCGTCCATGGCCTTTGTATCTCAACATACTCAAGAGATGACATGAAACATTGACGTCCAGATAAACTACTAACTCCTTCGTTCTCCGGCGAATTTCTACTAGGTCCCTGAATGCACAACCGAATCCACAAACAAAAGTTCAAATATATAAAAACACTTTCACCATTTGCATTATAACAAAGATAATTCCATGTTCAATAAAAAAAAAAAAAATCCTAACCAAGACGAGACGTTTTAAATTCGGGCAGCTCTCAAGAAAAGCTAGCAACATATGCCAATTGTAGTAGCCGGTGGCACGCAGGGAAGTTAGGTTGGGAAATAGCGGCAGTGGTTGACATTTTAAGTAATCATAGACGACCTGAAAGAGAAACAATAACAAAAACATCAGATGAAAATCTTTTTTGGAAGTATTAAAATAAACAATCTTGAATAGGTCACCACCGTGAGGGTATCTGAAAAGATGACCATCTTTTTAGCATTGGAGATCCCACTGAAGAAATCACGGATCATGTTTATCTTTTGTATATTATTCGGATCAAACCTCCTTCCATAACACAGCTTAAACCTAATATCCAGATACACATTAACAAGAGATCAAGATTCTTTACAACGAAACTTGCAATTACACCATCAACAAGGTAGAGGTCGTGAAGCCGTGGAGCATCAATTTCAAATACCAAATCTTTCTCACCACCACCGATAACCCGGGCGATGTGAGTGAGACTCAGTAGAGACTTGGACCACACGCGGAAACAATCAACATTCTCAGAGGAAACATTCACTAATCTTAAACTCTCGAGAACCGGAGAGGCTGAGATGAGCATTTCGAAAGCCAAATTGTTTGCAAACTTAACCTTGTTGAGATCCATATCTTTGAGACAAGGCAAAGACACAGACTTGGAGCTAGGGTTAGGGCTAGGAAAGGTTACGCCATCGAGCGCTAAGGAAACCAACCTCTCACAAGTGTAGAGCGTTGTAGGCATCTGAGCATCCCATGAACCGTTCAAAAGACAGATATGTTTGACTTTCCGGTCAACAACGGTGCTGATCCACCGCGTGACGTGAGCACTGCCTTCACCGTAATGGTACTTTAACTTGAAACTCTGTAAGCAGGAATCGCTGTTGAAACACAGAAACCTATCGACGAAACTCACGAAGGAGTCTTCCTCTGGGAAATCGTCAGTGTCCAGATCCAGTACAGGTACATTTTTCCAGAGATTTCTCCATCTGGTGGATAAGACACTAGTCCTAACCACCTCATCTGTTGAGAAACTCATGAGTATCTCACATAGCAGAGAATCTGGCAAGCTGCTCAGCCTATCTGCACCACCTCTTAGATCCATCTTCTCTGACATTCAAATCGAAAGAAAAAAACTTTGTCGGATGAAGAATCGAGGAAAGTCACCCTGGTGACTGCGTACGGTTAGGGCACGTCGGTGGGGATGGTTTTAAAGTCTCCAATGGGCTTTATTTGAAAGCCCATTTGGTTTGCTTGGATTCGAATATTCACATCTAATGTTTAACAAACCACATTCATCTTTTACGTTCAGTGATTGATGAGCATACTTTTTAGTGTGTGGAAGGCAAAGTTGGCGAATACTTAAAAATGAAGCACAATGCAAAATTGTTGTAGCTACCATGGCTCTTCATAGTTTTATACGTGGATCTATACCATCACATTGATGATGATTTTGCAGAGTACGAAATGATGGAACAACATGTTTTAAGTGATGGACCAGAAATCGAGAACACACGTTATGAACTTACAGGAGATGCGTATATATGTCAAAAACAAAGAAGAAACACAGAGTTCTCATAAACTTAATACTCAATTAGACAATACACTATTTGTTTCATGGCCAATGACTAAGAGGATCAGAGAACAACAAGTTGACGAGTGCTAGAGAGTCTTGGAATAGAAAAGAGTTCCTTAGAAGATGACATATTCTTCTATATTTTTGTAAGTTTTTATCCAAGAACAGAGTCAATTTCTCGAGGCAGAGAATCTTGGAGTGGTATAAGGGGTCTTTTGAGGATGACAGGTTCACCTTCCTTTCTGGAATCATCCAAACATAGTGTTGAGTTCTCAAGAAAATAAGTCACTAACCCCGCCAATGACCTTTCTATCTCAACATACTCAAGAGATGATAGGAAACATGGACGTCCAGATAAAGTACTAATTCCTTCCTTCTTCTCCACGTCTCCACTAGATTTCTGAAAGCACAACCGAATTGACAAACCATTTTTTTTAAGTGTTTTTCACCATTTGCATTATAACAAAGAAAATTTGTAGTTGAGTTAAAAAAAAATCCTAACCACGACGAGAGATTTTAAATTCGGGAAGCTCTCAAGAAAAGCTGGTAACATTTGCCACTTGTAATCGGTGACACGCATGGAAGATAGGTTGAGAAATAGTGGCAGTGGTTGACATCTTAGGTAAGATTCATAAATGACCTGAAAGAGAAACAAAAACAAAAAGATCAGATATGTCTTGTATGAAAATCTTTTTTTCAAGTAATAAAATAAAAATCTTGATTAGGTCACCTCGAGGGTACGTGAAGAGATGACCATATCTTTAGCAGTGGAGATCCCTTTGAAGAAATCACGGATCATGTTAATCTTTGGTAGATCATTCGGATCGAAACTCCTTCCATAACCCAGCTTAAACACAATATCCATATCCACCTTAACAAGGGATCCAAGATCTTTTACTATGAAACATGGGACACATGTTGTATCATAGTCAGAGAGCTTGAGGTAGCGTAGCCTGGGAGCATCAATAGCAATTACTAGCTCTTCATCATCAATAGAGTAGCCGTCGAAATGAGTGAGTCTCAATAGAGACTTAGAGCACACACGTAAACACTTTACATTGCCACATGCATTGATCATCACTAGAGATAAATCTATCGAGAAGTGGAGAGCCTGAGATGAGCCTTTCGAAAGCCAAATCGTTTGCAAACTTAACTCGAACGAGAGAGATATCTTTGAGACAAGGTAAAAACACAGACTTGGGATCAGGCAAGATTACGTAACGGAGCTCCAAGGTTACCAAGCTCTCACAAGTGTAAACTGTTGAAGGTATATGGACTTCATTGATCCTCCAACGATAGGAAATAACTGACAAATGTTTAACTCTCCGCTTAACAACATCGTTGATCCACCGCGTGAAATGAGCACTATCTAACTGTTGCTTTAACTTGAAATTTTCTATGCACAACTCGCTGTTAAAACCTAGAAACCTATCGACAAAACTCACAAAAGTGTTGTATTCCCGGAAATCATCACAGCTCAAGTCCAAACCAGGTACACATCTCCAGAGATTTCCCCATCTCCTCGATAAGACACTAGTTCTAACCACATTCTTTGTCGAGAGATTCAAGAGTATCTCATCTAGCAAAGAATCTGGCAAGCTGCTCAGCCTATCCTCATAATCTGGGAAGCTGCTCAGCCTATCTTCATTATTATCTGTTCCACTTCCATCCATGTTCTCTTGTCGGATGAAGAATCCAGCAAATCTTCTGAGAAATTCAATTGAGATTTTAGATAATTTGGGTTCCAGTGTGACTGCGTTCGTTTAGGGTTTTGTCTTGGTGGAAAAGTTTTCAAGTCTCGTATTTAAAAGTGAAACCCATTCGGTTTAATTTGGTTTCATTGAACCGAATGTATTACCAAACAAAATTCGAAAAACAAGATGATCTTTAAAATGCTTATATATTTTGAAGATTGCACTTTCTTATTTGGCTTTCTTAGACACTTTTTTACAATAAAAATAGTTGGATCAATTAAATTTCACTTTAGACATATTTCATCATTGATTTACAAAAACCTCAAAATGCATCAATTTTCTCAGAATTTGTGGATTAACATCTACGAGTTTTTAGAAATTTTGAAAAAGTTGAAATAATATTTTATTTGGCTTTCTTAGACATTTTTTTACAATGAAAAAAATTTGAATCAATTAACTTTCACTTTAAACACATTTCATTCATTAATTTACAAAAACCTCAAAATGCATTAATTTTCTCAGAATTTGTGGGCTAACACCTAAAAATTTTTAGAAATTTTGAAAAAGTTATATATTTTTTTTTATCTTGTTTGGATTCATTGCGACATTAGCTCCATGTTTATGTTATTACTTTGTGAAATGGATCAGATGTATTCTGCACAGAGGAAGGTGTGGGCGAGCAGGGGTGAGGAACATGAAGCAGGGACGAAGGAGTTTATTGAGTTACTCAAGACTCTTGAAGCTGAGCTTGGAGACAAACCTTACTTTGGTGGTGATAGATTTGGCTATGTAGACATTGGGTTGATTAGATTCTACACGATGTTTCCGGCATACGACAAGTTTGGTAACTTGAGCATCGAATCGGAGTGTCCGAAACTGATCGCTTGGGGTAACAAGTGTCTGCAGAGAGAGAGCGTGGCTGAGTCCTTGCCTGAGTCTGACAAGGTTACTATATTTATCTCTGAGTTCAGGAAGATAAGTATGGTTGACAAGTAAATCCGTTTCTTTGTCGTTTGGTGGTTTCTATGCTCTGTTTTTTTTTTTTTACTTTCGTTTCATGTCTTCTTAAATAATCTGTGGATGTAGAGAATGTATGTCTTGTTAAGACAGATTCATATCATGTGATCGCTGGCTTTGAAGGCTTTGTCCTTGTTTGTATTGTCTTAAGTGTGGAATTACATGATGTTGTGGTATCTTCTGATGTCTAATTAAAAAACAAAAAAACGTTGTCTACAAATTTTCATAAAAATATATTTGTCTGATACTTTTGCTGACCGACAAGTATCACATATCTTAATATTAATACACCACTAGCATTATCAAAATACGAGATATTATAAAGTTGATGACTATAAAACTAATGAAAGAAATGATAAAGTTATCATCTCGGTGAGCTTCACGGATCTCAACAATGGCGGAGGAGGTGATCCTTCTGAGTTTCTGGCCGAGCATATTCGGAATGAGGACGATGATTGCGTTGGAGGAGAAAGGAGTGAAGTATGAGTATAGAGAAGAAGAGGATGTGATCAATAACAAAAGCTTCTTGCTTCTAGAGATGAATCCGGTTCACAAGAAGATCCCGGTTCTCATCCACAACGGTAAACCGGTCTGTGAATCCATCGTCCAGGTTCAGTACATCGACGAGGTATGGTCCAACAAGAACCCGTTACTCTCTTCCGATCCTTACAAGAAAGCTCAAGCCTTGTTCTTTGCCGATTTCATCGAGAAGAAGGTAACTACAACAACAATAGTCTTTTCTTTTAATATATAGCAGAAACTTTTGAATTAAGCAATTAACGGTTATTAGACGAATAAAAGAGAAGATCTTGAAATTAGTATGCATTGAAAATAAATGGTTAGTGTAGAGTTGTTCTTGTTGCTCTTATATATGAGTATGTATTTGTTACTTGTTCCGCACGGATCAGTTGTGTGTATGTGGGAGGAAGATTTGGACAACGAAAGGAGAGGAGCTAGAAGCAGCCAATAAGGATTTTATTGAAATGCTCAAGACTCTTCAATCTGAGCTTGGAGATAAACCTTACTTTGGCGGCGATCGATTTGGGTTTGTAGACGTTGTTCTGATTGGATTCTACAGCTGGTTTCCAGCATACGAGAAGTTTGGTAACTTTAGCATGGAAACAGAGTGTTCGAAGCTGATGGCTTGGGGAAAAAGGTGTATGGAGAGAGATAGTGTGGTTAAGTCTTTGCCTGATCCTGAGAAAGTTATTGGGTACGTTTTAAAGCTTAAGAAGTTATATGGGCTCGAGTAAGATAAGAATAAGGTCTCTTTACTTGTTTTTTCTGTTCTGTTTAGCTCTTTGTTGTGTTGTGTTTTGTTTGTCTTAATAATGCAGAGAGTGACTGTAATTTGAAAAGATACTGTGATACCAACTTATAATTTTAAAAGTTTTATTATTGACTTTTTATAAAACTAATGAAAGAAACTATGGTACCAACTTATAATTTGAAAAAGGTTTACTATTGACTGTTAATAATGTCAAAAAACTAAGGTTTAAAATTGCTGAAAACAAAGTACATAGGTTATATAATTACAAACAGAGTAAAAGAGAACAAATATTTGTGAGCTTAACGGATCGCAACAATGGCAGACGAGGTGATCCTTCTAAGTTTCTGGCCAAGCATGTTCGGAATGAGAACGAATATCGCGTTGGAGGAGAAAGGAGTTAAGTACGAGTATAGAGAAGAAGATGTGCTCTATAACAAGAGCCCTTTGCTTCTAGAGATGAATCCAATTCACAAGATGGTCCCGGTTCTCATCCACAACGGTAAACCGGTCTGCGAATCCATCATCCAGCTCCAGTACATCGAAGAGGTCTGGTCAAACAAGAATCAATTACTTCCTTCTGATCCTTACCAGAGAGCTCAAGCCTTATTCTTGGCTGATTTCGTGGACAAGAAGGTAACAAACAACTAGTGTATTTTGATTTCTAATTCTAGGGTTTTGCTTGTAACTAATCTGTGAGTTTTTTTATGTTACTTGTGTCACAATTAATGATCAGTTGTATGTTTGCGGGAGAAAGACTTGGGCGACGAAAGGTGAGGAGCTAGAAGAAGCCAAGATGGAGTTTGTTGAAACACTCAAGACTCTTCAATCTGAGCTCGGAGATAAACTTTACTTTGGTGGCGATAAATTCGGGTTTTTAGACATTGCCCTGATTGGATACTACAGTTGGTTTCCAGCGTACCAGAAGTTTGGTAACTTCAGCATCGAGCCAGAGTGTTCGAAACTGATGGCCTGGGACAAAAGATGCATGCAGAGAGATAGTGTGGCTAAGTCCTTGCCTGATCCTGAGAAAGTTGTTGGATACGTTTTAGTGCTTAAGAAGTTATATGGGATTGAGTAATATAATTGCCGCTTTATGTTCTGTTTTAGCTCTCTTTGGTGTTTTGTGTTTTTTTTGGCTAAAAATGTTTAAGTTTGTTTTGTGTTTTCTTTGATGTATTTCTAATAATGGAAAGTATCTGTAAAGTTACATTCTTGTTCTGGAAATCAGATGCTTTGTTTCTATGATCTTTAACTCTTTAAACCATTGCAACGCTTTGTCTAGCTTCAATGCTTAACGTTGACCTCTCTGAGAGAAACTTTGTGATAAGTGATCATTAGTATAATGGCGTAAGCAGTGGCGTAAGCACTTTGTAAAACCCAATTTAAAATTTCAACTCTTGTTGAACTCAATAACAATTTGCTGACTAAGTAGACATATAACTTGCCACGTAAGGCAGCTTATAAAATACTTGTTACTCGTTTATTTAATAACCTCTTGACG
This sequence comes from Microthlaspi erraticum, assembly GCA_902728155.2. Taxonomy (NCBI): domain Eukaryota; kingdom Viridiplantae; phylum Streptophyta; class Magnoliopsida; order Brassicales; family Brassicaceae; genus Microthlaspi; species Microthlaspi erraticum. The sequence continues at coordinate 110,261 of CACVBM020001167.1, forward strand.
AGTCCATTGCAAGAAAAACAAAAATGGCGGATGAGGTGATTCTTCTAGATTTCTGGCCGAGCCCTTTCGGTGTGAGAGCGAGGATCGCGCTGAGAGAGAAAGGAATCGAGTTTGAGTACAGAGAAGAGAATCTGAGAGACAAGAGCCCTTTGCTTCTAGAGATGAATCCGGTTCACAAGAAGATTCCGGTTCTGATCCATAACGGTAAACCGGTTTGCGAATCCATGAACGTCGTCCAATACATCGATGAGGTATGGTCCGACAAAAACCCCATCTTACTACCTTCTGATCCTTACCAAAGAGCTCATGCCAGATTCTTGGTCGATTTCATCGACACCAAGGTACATTTTGGATTTTGAAATTCTGAAAATTGGTTTAAGTTTGGAAATTGTTGTGTTAGATGTTATAATGTGAAACTTGGAGCAGTTGTATGAGCCAGCGGATAAGATATGGCAAACGAAGGGGGAGGTACAAGAAACAGCCAAGAAAGAGTATATTGAAGCACTCAAGTTTCTTGAAAGTGAGCTTGGAGATAAACCTTACTTTGGTGGAGATAACTTTGGATTCGTAGATATTGCCATAACTGGATATTACATCTGGTTCGAAGCATCTGAGAAATTGGGTAACTTCAGCATCGAGCCAGAGTGTCTGACACTGATGGCTTCAGCTAAAAGGTGTTTGCAGAGAGAAAGCGTGGTTAAGTCACTCCCTGATCCTGAGAAGATTGTTGAGTTCGCGTTTAAGATTAGGAAGATATATTGTGTCTAAAATTTGAATCTTCTTTCGTGTTTGCCATTGTCTTTTGTGAATGTTTTGTTATTTCATTTTCAGTGAATAAACTTTGTTTCTTGTCACTCAACAATAGGTTTTATTGGTTTAAAAGAGGTCCATTTTAGTTATTAGACAAGTAATATTTGTTTCTTTGTTTTCGGTGTGGTGAGAAGTAGGGGATAACAACCCATGATTAAAGGCTGTACGAATGTCGTTTTCGGTAATATACTTTAGAGGCTTTTGACCAAAATGGGCGTTGAATAACCCGGCCCGTTTACCCGAACTATTTGTATTATAATATAATTCATCTATTGGCAGTGAGCCGATCGTTTTTGGAAACAAGAATTACACATCCTTTTTTGTTGTTTAGTGGTAAAACGAATTTCAGAAATTTACAGAGAAAGATATACTTAGATAGCTGAATTATTAGATGAAACTTCAAATTAAAACGCTTATTTTGAGATACTTTTTTTTCAATCACTTTTTGAGATGCATATAGAGGTGACGAAAACGCTTATTTTTAGCAGAATAAGATATGGAAAATGAAGAATTAAGTATTGTAGATTTTTATCCTATTACCTATTAACTTCAAATTCGACTCTACATTTTCCGAGTTATTCTTTCTATTTTCATGGTGGGAACACAATCTCTTTCTGATAGTTATAGGTTTTATTAAAAGTTGGTGGCTGTTTACAAGTTTATTTTTGCTCCACTGTAACTAATGATAAATTTCCATTTTACCAAAAAAAAAAAAACTAATGATAAATAGTTGAATGTAAAGAAATTATAACAGTTTTCGCAATCTACATAAGCTCCTCTGAGCACTTAAGATTTTTTTTCCCCTTTGCCTTTAGTTAAAAACGTATATAAAGAAACAAAACTTCAAAAGAAGAGAACTTACACAGCTTTTTTTTTGCTATAAATGTGGATGATATTTCCCATAACATATATATCTAAGTATAGCATAACAACAACTCACGACATTTAAAAAAAATATATAAACAGTTGCAACTTAACTAAATGTGGTAATTATACAAATTACAATTGGTCCAGAATTGAATATTTTTTTTGGTCCAGAATTGAATATTGGAGGTACATGTTTATTCATGAACATATAATAGGCATTAAATAATAAAAATTCGGCATTATAGGCCGATGGAAAGAATCCGTAGATACATACAGACAAATTATTTCCTTTTCATCTTATTCTAGAAAAATCCAACTAAAGCTACCTATTTATTAAATCATATAAAAACATTTTGTTTTTGTCATATATAATAAATAAAAATAAATATCTCTAATACTCGGGAAAAAGAAAAAAGATAGAAAGAGAAAAAACCATTTTCATCATCTTCGTCTCCTCTATCATCTCTCTACCAAATCTGGCAGAGAAAAACAAAAAAACTGAAGAAGATAAACGAGATTGAAGCTTATAATAGAGGAACGACTCGGTTTTATTTATGATGGATAAGAGCTGTAACTCGTCCGGAGCCTCCGGAGATTCCTCCGCCGTATCCGCTTCCGCCTCCGTGACGAGTAGTACCGGCAACAACAATACAGGGAACAGAGATCATTACCTGAGACAACTCAATAAGCTCTCTCATAAGATATCCAAACCGACGGCAAACTCTTCCTCTGCCGCCTCCGCCGTGAATCGAGAATTTGATCACCAATCATTTCTTCCTCCTCCTCCGCTGCCGCCGCTTAATCAGGGGAATCTCCATCAGCATCAGCCTCCGGTCTACAACATCAACAAAAACGATTTCAGGGATGTGGTTCAGAAACTGACCGGCTCTCCTGCGCATGAACGGATCTCTGCTCCGCCGCAGCAGCCGATTCACCAGCCTAAGCCTCAACAGAGCTCGCGTCTACACAGGATCCGTCCTCCTCCGTTGGCTCACGTTATCAATCGCCCTCCTAGTTTGCTAAATGACGCTCTTATCCCTCCAGGTGCTCATCATCATCATAACTGGACCGGCGGATTTGTTCCCCGACCGACTGCGCCGCTTTCTCCTCTCCCACCGCTACCTCCGGTTCACGCGGCGGCGGAATCGCCGGTCTCTTCTTACATGCGTTACCTTCAGAACTCGATGTTCGCGATCGATTCGAATCGGAAAGAGTTCTCTGGTTTATCGCCGTTAGCTCCTCTGGTCTCACCTCGCTGGTTCCAGCAACAGCAGGAAAACGCTCCTCCGCCGCAAAACAACGGTCTGCCTCCACAACCTCCTCACCCTCCCGCGGCTACGGGAACAGTCTCTCAGACGGCGCCGACATCGATTCCGGCTCCTCCACCATTCGGATGTCTAAATTCGCCCAAATCCCCGTACGGATTACTCTCTCCGAGCATACTTTTATCGCCGACGTCAGGTCAATTAGGGTTTCCGGTATCTCCGACGACGGTGCCGCTTTCTAGTCCTAAATACAAAGGTCATTGATCGGTCAAAGTTTGAGAACGTCGTCGTTTGACCGTCACGACGGAAATTCACTTTGTTCTTTTTGTACATCATTAGTGGTGGATGATTTGTTCGTTTTTTTCAAAACTCAAATTACTCAAATCTTTTTACTTTCTTTTGTTCCATGGTTTGTTCATGTTAGAAACAAAAATTAGGAAAAAGAAAGGAATACACTTTTGCAAATTGCAACTCTATTTGATTTCTTACAAGTTTGTTAGATCAAATTCCATACAGTTGATCGTCTATTCAACTGGATATTTAATCATTTGATTGATTCGTTCGTTGGCAAATGGTATTGGATAGGGATGCCAATCACTTCACTGTTGCTTTGGTTGAATTTTTGCTCTGATGCTTTCATTTTCCGTTGAAACTTCAACCCTGACAAGATCATTTTTGAGTTTCTCTTTTCCCTTTATTTTTATACATGCAATTCCACTAACGAGTGTGTATAGTTTATTGGTTCTTTTGAAAGGTATCTTCTAATTCAGTTTGATAATTGGTTTCAGATAAAGTAATTCGCTTTACACAATCCAATAAACTAATTCTCCATTTTTATAAAACTGAAAACAATTTACGCCACAAGATAAGAGCCTTTATGATTTTCAAATTGATGAGAAAACACAAAGCAAGGTTCGACTGCAGACACTTATCGATAACCAAAAAAAAGGTTGAACAAAAAAGAGAGAGACAATCAAGCAAAAGAGAGATGATAGATGGTTCGACTTTGCCAGAAATATGATGAATGAATAAGCAAGCTTGACATATAGACGAAGTAGAGAAACCCTAGAAACTAGCAGGCTCACACTCAAAAGACTGTTACTGCTGTTCCTCAGTCGGCTTTGGAGCTGCTGCTTCCTTGATCTCCTCCGCAGCATCATCCTAATTTGATCCACCACCAACATAGAATTTAGTTCATGAAACAAATGCAACAATTAGAAGAAAGGATTGTATATGGATCAGACCTGCATGTCAGATGTCCAGAGAGTAAGGTTGTCACGGAGAAGCTGCATGATCAAGGTGCTATCTTTGTACGACTCTTCACCAAGAGTGTCCAGTTCCGCAATCGCTTCATCGAAAGCCTTGATGATACACACAGCAACAACAACAAACACACACAAAAACTACAGTCAAATCCATGTATCTGCAAAGCGTTGAGATGAATAAAACTGATAGCATATAGCAAAGTATGATTTGATCTTATGAGTTTGCTTTCATGAGCTAAGCAAGCCAAAAATGTTGGTTTTGGAGAGTGATAGTGGATTCAAATACCTGTTTGGCGAGGTTGCAAGCACGATCAGGAGAATTGAGGATCTCGTAATAGAACACAGAGAAGTTCAATGCCAAACCCAGACGGATTGGGTGTGTTGGAGCGAGCTCTGCATTCGCAATATCCTGCAAATAGAGAGTCACAATCAATCGTTAACAAAGGCTCAAGATCGAAAACCCAGGCAAGCTCAACATCTTGTACACGACGATTCAAATCCCTAAATCATCCAATCTAATCCCAAATCCTTGATGCAAGTAATTAAGCCTAATGAATCCACAAATCGCAAACAAAATTCCACATAAACTAGATCTGAGATTGTGGATTGTGAAAAGGGAGAAAATCGAAGATTACCTGCGCAGATTTGTAGGCGGAGAGAGTGTGTTCGGCGGCGTCTTTCCTCTCCTGACCAGTCGTGAATTCGGCCAAGTACCTGTGGTAATCGCCCTTCATTTTCAGGTAGAAGACCTTGGAGTCGCCGGAAGCAGCGGCGGGGACGAGTCTGGAGTCGAGCAATTTGAGGATTCCGTCGCAGATTCCGGAGAGCTCCGTCTCGATCTTAGACCTGTACTCTTTGATCGCCGCCACGTGGTCGTCGTTGCCGCGGCTCTCTTCCTTCTGCTCGATCGACGAGATGATACGCCACGAGGCACGACGAGCGCCGATCACGTTTTTGTAAGCGACGGAGAGTAGGTTTCGCTCCTCCACGGTGAGCTCGTCGCCGTCGACGGCGGCGGAGACTTTCTCCATGAACTCCACCATCTCTTCGTACCTCTCCGCTTGCTCCGCGAGCTTGGCCATGTAAACGAACTCCTCACGCGCAGAAGCCATTTCTTCGATAATCGATTCAAAGCAAACAAACAAGAACACAGAGAGAGAGAGAGATCTGAGATTCGATTCGATTCGATCAACAGAAAAAGAGAACGCTTCTTGACGAGTCGATTCCGATAAATGAATGCGTTTTAGAGGAAAAGAGTGAAATTTGGAGACAAGATTTAATATGGGCCGTTGGATTCGTGTGCTCTATCGCGAGAGGTCCTGCTTTTAAAGGGGAAGTTTTCGAGGGCCTATTTGGATTCTTAAAATAAAGAGAAACAAAAAACAAGAAAAATACAGAATCTTGTAATTAAGTAATTAACCACTCTCGATGGCTATATAAAAATTTGAGGTCATTTAAGAAAATCCCTTTCGTGTAATTAAGTAGTTAACCACTACTTGATCGTGTAATTATGCATTTTTGGCCTCACTTATGTAATTATGTAGATTGTGATCAACCAAAGAGTAAAACAAATGGAGTTATACGATTGATATGCAATAATGGAAGCAAGTTGGGTTAGCAAAAAATGGAGACAGCTCAGAGGGACACATGTGTTGTGAGCATGTCAGAGGATCCAAAGGAAAGGACTCTTTCTTCTCCGATTCATTTTTTCACATTTTCGTGGCTGCTCAAAACGTTTTTTTCGAAATTTTAAAACTTCGGTTATGTGTGATTCATTAATTGTCTTCCTTGAAAATATGGAAACATCCAATTAATGCATAGGCGAATTCAACGAGATTTTTGAAATCATTTGGTTCGTTATTATGATGTTGTTATGTTTTAATAATAGATTTAAGTCAAACGTTTTTGGATGCCTCTTCGAAATCATTGATTAGTTTATCAGTTACGCTTTACACGAAAGGGTTATTTTTGTGAGACTATTAAACAAATGAGATTTGCATTTACTTTACAGTTTTTGTCTATCATATCATAAGCATCCAACACTTATCCTTATCCATATGATTATGTTTTCTCATATCTTACGTCTTGGTTAAGTTGTTCTATTTCCATTAGTTATTTTAATATGGCATGATATCGATTGCATGCAACGGTTCTTATATATCCGATGACATTTATATACTTTACTTGGTGATGCTTAATCAGTCCCTCTCGTGGACATGTATTGCATGTTTAAGATTCATAATGAAGACGTGAATATCTAGAAACCAAGCACCCGACACTTCGACAGAGATTGATCAATAGAGAGTTCCTTGTAACAATGATCTTGTATGTTACATATCTATAGTAATGAAGAAGTAAACGTCTAAAATCACTTTATTTTTCTGACGAGGAAATCTTTTTGACGTTTGGCTGACGGTTTATTCGATCGAATTTGAGATATTCACCACCGGCCAGAAAGTGAGGTCCAAATTTAGAGTAATGTCTTTTTGGAAGGGTAGAAATACTAGTTTTATGAAAGTTGTTACTTTGAGTGGACCATCCCAATGAGAAAGTGATGTCCAAATTTAGAGTAATGTATTTTTGGAAGGGTTAAGTTACAAATTTATGAAAATAGTTACTTTCAGTGGGACCAGCCGAATGAGAAAGTGAGGTCTTTTTTTTTTTGAACGACTTTTTCATTAAATGCCCGGACCGGGTTTAACATAAGTTTGGTACAGAGTTAATGTGATTCTTCGCTGCCTTAGCGAGAGAGTCAGCTTTCGAATTCTGGGATCTAGGAATGAAAATGAAAGAGATCGAAACGAAGAGAGAAGCAAGAGCGTTAATGTCGAAAAGAAGACCGTAGATCTCTTTGACAGGCTCCTGTAGTGTTAGGGCTAGGACGAGGTCCTGAGCGTCGGATTTGAGAGTCAGATGGGTGAATCCTTTCTCGAGTGCATTGTTGAGAGCAGATCTGATCGAGATTGCTTCTGCCATGAGGGAGGACGATACATATCTTTCGGCTGATTGTCCTTCTCCTATCTCTGTGCCGGAGCTGTCGAGGAAGATCCATCCTGATCTGGCGATCCCGGAATCGATACTCCAAGCACCGTCTGTGAAGCACGTCACATCGTATTCTCCGATTGCACGTCACATCGTATTCTCCGATTGCATGTGGCTTTTGCTTTCGTAGCCGGGGTTTGGTGGGTTCGATGGCGTATTGGGCATTTTGCCAATCTCTTGCTTCGGTTAGGGCTTTTAGAATAGTGGATTCGGGTGCGAAGGTTCTTTCTTCAAAGATTAGGTAGTTTCGGACTGTCCAAATGGACCAGATAAGCCACGGGAAGATGGGTCCTTGGCTAATTCCTGTGGGTGGGAGGCAGATCATGGCTTTTGAGGTCGCGAGGGTGTTTGTGAAACTGGTCAGCAGGGAGGGGATTATATGAGTTTTGAGAGGGAGAAGTTCCCAAACTCTTTGGGCGAATGGGCAGTGAAGGAATAGATGCTCAGCAGTTTCAAGCTCTCCACACTGTACGCAGCAGGCGTTGTCCGGGATTCCTCTACTTAGGAGGTTGTCTCCAAGTGGTAGAGCTTTTTGGACTATCTTCCACATGAAGACCTTCATCTTTGGGGAGAAATTTCCGTTCCAGATATCGAAATTCCAGCTAATTTGCTCTTGTGGTTGCATCTCTCCAATATCTTTTGCTTCCAAAGCAGTATAGTACCCTGTCTTGACAGTGTACACTCCAGTCTTTGTCGGCAGCTAGATGTAACAATCCTTGCCTCCGCTTCTGCTTGGTCTCAGCTTGAGGATCTCGGGGCAATGTTGAGGTATGACTTCATTGATTTTGTTTTGATCCCAGTCTTGTCCAGAACTTGTTAGGAGGTCAGAGACTACAAGGTTTTGTCTTGATCTCTTGTAGGACCTACTGGACAGGTTGGTGTGGTGAGGCTGAGCCAAGGATCATTCCAAAGCGAGGTAGAGCGTCCATTGCCGATTGCTTTTCCTAGCTTCTGGAGCAGAAGGTCTCTGCCTATAAGGATTCCTCTCCATCTGTGAGATGTTGAGGAGGGAAGGAACACGTTTAAGAAGTGGCGGTCTCTGCAGTATTTTCCTTGGAGAACTCGTGAGAGGAGGCAATTGGGTTGGTTGAGGATTCTCCAGCTCAATTTCGCGAGGAAGGCATCGTTGTAGCTCTGAATGTCTCGGAAGCCTAAACCACCGTCTCGTTTTGATCTGGTAAGTTTATCCCAAGAGAGCCAGCACATTTTCCTTTCTCCTATCTTAGAATCCCACCAGAAACGAGTTAAAGCCGATTGTATTCTCTTGCATAAGCCTGCAGGGAGTTTGAAGCACGACATGGAGTAGGTGGGCATAGCTGACAAGACGGACTTGAGCATAGTCAACTTCCCTGCACTTGAGAGGAATCTGGAGGAGTAGTGGACTGATCGTTGGTGGATGCGGTCTACAATCATAGTGAAGGGGTCTTTTTTCTTTCTTCCAAAGCTTTCTGGTAGGCCAAGGTACTTTCCTTTACCTTCTTCCTTCTCTATTCCTAGAGTGAGTTTGACTCTCTCTTATTTCCGATGGGGTTTTGCTCGAGAAAGTTATAGATGATTTTAGGGGATTGATCATCTGACCTGATGCTTTTTCATACTTTTGGAGGATTGTCATAAGAGATTCACAGCTTTGTTGACTTGTTTTGCAGAAAAACATGGTGGCATCAGCAAAGAGGAGGTGGTTGAGTCGAGGGCTTCCTCTGGATACTCTGATTCCAGGGAGCTTGCCGATATCTTGGGCTTGTCGACATAGGCCAGACAGGACCTCACCGCAGAGGATGAAAATGAAGGGTGACAGGGGGTCTCCCTGTCTTATACCTCGTTGGGGGATGACCGAGCCTTGAGCTGCTCCATTCACCAGAAAAGAGTAGGAAACCATGGAGATACAATGGAGAATCAGATTTATCCATCTTGCGTGAAAGCCAAAGCGCTCCAGTACCGTTGCTATGAAGCTCCACTCCACCCTGTCGTAGGCTTTGCTCATATCAGTCTTCACCGCCATAGAGCAATGCTTCGTTGCTCCTGAGCCTTTGAGGTAATGTAGAACTTCATGTGTGATTAATACATTATCTGAAATTGCTCTTCCCGGAACATAAGCTGTTTGTGTTTCTGAGATGATGGATGGGAGGATTGGTTGGAGTCGCATGATCAAGATTTTGGAGATAATCTTGTAAAAGACGTTGCAAAGAGCGATGGGGCGATATTCTGCAACTGATTTGGGGCTGGGGATCTTCGGTATGAGTCTCACATGGGTTCTGTTGATAGATCTTGGCACTATACCGGAGGTAAATATTTCCTTGATCTCTGTCGTTACTCTCTCTTTGACACTTGACCAGTTTGACTGGAAAAAGCTTGCAGAGAATCCGTCTGGACCGGGGGCTTTGTCGGCATGGATAGAGAAGAGTGCTTCTCTAATTTCCTCCGTGGTCGGGGTCGCAATCAGGGTTTCACTAGTTTCAGGGGAGATGCAGGGGGTTAGAGCGTGAGCCACTATTTCTACGCATTCAGAGGATTTTGTGATGAAGAGATCCTGGAAGTAGGCGTTTATAACTTCAACAATATCTGATTCTTCAAAGACAGGTAAGCCTTCTTTATTCTCTAGAATAGAAAACCGGTTTATAGCTCTTCGGCCTCTAGTAATTGCGTGGAAATACGCCGAGTTTTTGTCTCCCAGGGTTAGCCAAAGGTTTCTACTTCGTTGCCTCCAATATTCCTCTTCTTTCTTGTAGGCTTCTTTTAGCTTCAAGTTGATACTGTCTAGTAGGCTTTAGTCATGTACCGTAGAGCTCATTGCCTTCTCTAGCTTTGCTTTTTCATCTTGAATCGCTTTCTGGCTATTTGTGTGGTGCTTGCGGTTCCACAGGGAGATAGCTGATCGGCATTTAGCTAGCCTCTGCTCCACAGTATCTTCATTTGCTGCATTCCAGGCGTAGTCTACTAACTTAGAGATTTCTTCGTTTGATCTCATGCTTCTATCATACCTGAAGATGCCACGCTTCTTTTTCAGGTTTGGCTCAAGGATCGAGAGCAAAGGACGGTGATCTGATCCTTCAAAGTCTAGGTAGTAGCATCTACTAGAGGGAAATCTCTCAGCCCACATGCTATTTGATAGGGCTCGGTCAAGACGACAATGGACCAGGTGGGTATATCTCATTCCTCTCCACGAGAACGAGTTACCTGAGTGCTGGATATCGTAGAGGTCATTCTGGGAGATGAAAGCTCTGAAGTCGCAGAAGGATCCTTCTGTTCTTGCCGGTCCGCCGTTTTTCTCACTATATTCGATGATGTCGTTGAAATCTCCAGTCAGGAACCACGGTTCTTCTCTGGAGAAAGCGAG